>JAQPPZ010008619.1:0-141250 GCA_028583015.1 Wollemia nobilis | reverse complement strand
TTAACATCTTTGTCTAACAACTTACCATTCAGTAGCATAGGTGTTGCTTGTCCATCCAAGTTTTGGTTCCTAGTAGTAGCATATATTCGGTGCACCTTATCCTCTACTTTGTTACTTGAATCTACCCATTGGGGACACTTCTTAGCATAATGAGGGCCCTCACATATATAGAAACCTATCCTAGGTTCTTGAGATCTCTCCTACCTTTTATTCCCTATTTCTTCTTCCTGTGTTGACTCATTTTGCTTTGGTGGATGAGGATTGAAACTATCTTTTTTTCTTATACTTATTTTATCCTTGATTCCCATTGTTCATGTTACTAAAATTTTGGTTCCCTTTGTTTCTCTTGTTTTTCTCCTTATCCCATTTCATAAATCCTACACTCTTTATTTTATTAAGCTCTTGTCTCTCTATCTTTATCAACCTTGAATAGTTTAAGGACTTTTTAGTTTGGATAATAGTCTTCTTGTCTAGCCAAATCATAAGTCTCTTGCAGAGTTTTAGGTTTGAGAAAATTAATTATTGTCCTAATCATAAGGTCTACCCTAAAATGAACTATGAACCTTTAGTTGCTCATTGTTATCATACTTTGAAACATACTTCAAAAGATTCACATATCTTTGAAAATACACCTCTATCAATAGTGAACCTTGTTGAAGTGTAGAGAATTCTTCAAACTTCTCTACATAAAATTGATCAAAAAGAAATATTTTCTTAAAATCCCCAATGAAATCATCCCACTTCTATGGCTTGGATATTTTTTATGTACTGAATGTGTCCCACCATTCTAGGGCTGCATCTTGAAGATGAAGGGTATCCCACACAGTCTAAGTTTCAAAGGAGTAACATTTCATGGAAAATAAGGTTTCTAACTCCTTCAACCATGACTCAGTTGCATCTCCTTCTTTCCCATTAAATTTGGCTACTTTAACATTCTTGAGGTCTTTATCCAGTTTAACCTCTATCTGAGCTTTGCCTTCTTTACTCCTTCTAATAGGGTTCTCTTCCTATCTACCCTCTATATTTTTGGTACTAGATTCCCTATTGATCAAGGTTGCTATTAATTTATGTTGTTGTTCCAATAGTTTTTTAATCAACTTCACTATGAAAGAGAGATCTATTCTCCCATAAAAATATGTTGTTCCCTCATGCCCTTGTTGAGGTTCGGTTTCCTCCTAGAACTCTTACTATGAGTCATTTTTCTCTCATTTTTCTTGTTAGAGTCCAAAGCTCATCCAAAATTTTGTTGGGTAAACGCTCCTATACACCTAATCCAGTTTTCTTGGATGAACTTCCTTTCAAAGAATGTGCCATATCCTATCCACAAAAATTAAGTTGGGTAAGTTATATTTTGTCCTCAATTATACTTAAAATTAGTTTCATTCTTCCCATGAACTAACTTATATCATTACCTCTCACTAGATAATGACCAGGGTCATGCTTACCTCATTGCAATGTGCCATATCCTAATAAAAAATTGTACCTTCTAGGATTTTTACTCCTTGGTTTGATTGCTCCTAATGGCATGCAAAACCCGTTGTATCCCAAATCATGTTAAGGCCCCTAGAAGAGTAAGTCTTCCCAAAGTAGCACATCAATTCAAGGGTCATCCTAGGCACATGTTAGGATACTATCCTAACATTAATTAATAATAATAATAATACATGTTATCCTATGGTTATATTAATAAATAATATAATAATTAATTATATTAATTATTATATTATTATAAGATTAGGGTTAGGGTTAGGAAGCATGGTGACTCTTCACTCATAACCCTAAAGGGGTATAATACACTATGTGATTCTATCATTTAATATATCCATGAATATAAAATATAATATAATTTATTGAAGGGACTTCTCGACAATATCAAAAGGCGATTCTTTTAGATTTAGGTTATTTATTATTTATTTATCAATATTTGTGCTAGGAACCCTAGGTTCCTACCATCTGGTATCATAGCCTTATGGATCCAACCATATTGGTCAAGGAAATGAAAAATGACATTGCAAAAATTAGAAGAATGATTGAACAAAAACAAAAAAAACAAATGGAACGTTCTGATCGTATTATACAATATTTAATGGAAATACAAGAGGAGACCCTAGCCATGGAATCTCAAGTAGAGGAGGATCCCATAGCAATGGAATCCCAGGTGGAGGAAGAGCCCATAACTAGGGAATCCCAGAGGGTACCCATTGCACTCCCCAAGAACGAAAAAAAATCCAAACCCTAAAAATATCTCCAATATTGTTTGCAATATCTCCAATGTTGTTTGCAATGTTCTTTTTAATGCAGAGGAAGAAACAAAAGTTTGTAAAAATTACAATGCATATCAAAGTGGAAGCCAACCTAGTATCACCTATGCAAACAAAATAGAGGCCCAAGGTGCTCAATATCATAAAGTTATTTCCATTGCACTAACATCCACTAAAGCTTCTTATTTCTCTCCTTCACCTGGTGCTACTAAAATTGTTTCTCAAAATTTAGGAGGTCCAATCATCGCGAAGGACATCATTCCCAATGAGGTTACATTTGAGTATTCTCATAGCTCCAAATTAGTTGCAGGTGAATTTTAGATTGAAAAATCAAAAGAAACAAAATCTAAGGAATGCAGCCTTGCCCGTCCGCCTCCATGGCCACCTCTGCCACTTCCCATTTCCTAGGTAGTGTCAATGATCCTTCTTTGTGGAATTGTCTGGCTGTAGTTGAATTTGTATTTAAAAATTATAAATTACCATTAGCATCCTTTCTATTTTATTGAAATGGTCGCTCGGTTTGGTGGTAATTCAAACAATTGGGCACATAAAGTGAAGGACTTGTCAAAAATTTTTGAATCTACATGTGAGGACCAATGCCATGCACTGTAATTCATTCTTAGTGACATTCAGTATGAATCCTTTCATCATCAATTTTTGGTTTTAAAAAATGTGGACAGTATAAAACAGTGGTTCACGTCTTTAATTCGGTTCACAAAAACCTAGAACAAATCATAGATAATGGACAGAATATAAATCTTTGTGAGCGTCCATCTCAAATTCAATGCCATATTTTAGAGTTTTGTTGGGTAGATTTTCATCAGTAACTCAAGCTTACTCTTCTTCGAAAGGGAAATTGAGCCTGAGATATAACAAAACATGTGTTTAAAAATGTGAGGAACCATAGGCTTTATGGGAATCACATCATCGAAGCCATGTTCAAAGCCTAAGCCCACCGTGACCATCCAAACCAGGAGACCAGTGATGATGAACGATCTCTCCACTTCAAAGATGAAATCTAGCAGCAACTCGGTCCAAAAATTGTAGGCCAACTGCATACCACACCAACCACACTGCCAAGCTAGATGACTGCTCAAACGTAAAATAAGAAATTAAAAACAAAAATACATTTGGCTTCCCTTAAATTCTAAGTGTCATGAAAAAGTTCTTCCGTACAAGCTCTCACACTCCTGTGTTGCGAACGAACATCAAACACAGTAGTCGGTTCTAAAACACATCGATTAAGTTATGGGTGATAATATCTATTGTGCGCATACTCTGCCAGACATGGAGAATGAACAAGGGATTTGTCTATTCAAAATATTTTTTTCTATCTATTCATGGATTTCATCCTAGGGATGTCTTTTTGCAGCATCTCTGATCATTGAAAATTTTGAACGAGTTTGAGAAGAAAATATTAATGGAGGTGCCAATAGAGCATTAGTTCAATGATAACATATAAGTGATGGGATACTGTTGGTCACAAATCTACCACAGGAAAGGATTTTTTACGTGTACGCGCCATAGACCTGGACCAACATTGAAAGGCCGAGAGAAAGAGAAGTCTCCCGGGCCAATCTCCAGAGAGGGTTGGCTCCTAAACTAATCTAAACTGGTTGTGAGATAAGGATGCAGGAAAGAAATGGGAAAATATGGAAAGAAAGGGAAATAATAGAAAGAAAGGGAAATAACAAGAAAGAGATAGAAATATGGCCGAAGTCGATAGTTAATGGGGAACAACCTCAGATAGCAAATAATCTCAACAAAATCTTGAAGCTAAGCAGCAACTGACTCTTAGAATGCATATACAAAAATTGGATCAAGCATTAGTCGTAAGTTCGCTTCCAATTAACTTCAAACATTCAAATGAAAATACAGCCAAATTCAAAAAAGCAAAATTCAACTGATATTAACACTGGACTAAATAGAAGTAAATCACACAGAAAGCAAAATATGGACAACAGTTTGGATCATCGATTCAAAAGACGCTAAGAATAGAGTAAAATGCATCTAGGATTTCTGCTTCAATTTTTGCAAAAAGGTCTTCCTCTTTTGCTTGAGATTTTACATTGGTATTTATAGAGGCCTTCCCTCTTCCTTTCATATTACAACATTTAATACATGAAACATATTTTGAAGAAACGATCCCCTTAATCTGCCTCGAAGAAATGATAGTCCCTATTTTAATGGATCAAAACCAAAAATGAAACAGAAACAAGGGCCTATATTTCTTCATTAAATGACCATTATCGGGGTAGGCTAAAATTTGTTAAGAGACCACGAACAGGATCTTTTAATACTGGAGGCATCTTTAATTTTGGTGGCATCAAAAACTGCCTCAGGTTCTTCCATATAGCGCACATCGGTAATCAACAACATTTAATCTTTGAGCTTCTTCGACCATGGTCTGAAAATCATTTGGAGAGCTTTTACTTGATCCTTATCACCTCTGCACGTTCTCCTATGCAATTTAGAAGTAAAATGCAAACAGAACTATATCGGGCCTTTGTTATTGCTTTGGTCATGAAAATGTGATAGGTCGCAAAAATGCGACATGTCGCAAAATTGTGACACTTTTACCTTATTGCTTTCTCTTTTGCCACCAGTCGTGAAAATGCGACATGTCCCGATATCGTGACGTTTTCTCTTAGTTTAGCTTTATTTCCATGACATGTCGCGAAATCGTGACATTTTCCTTTGCCTACCTTCTTTGCTACTCTAAGTCACGAAAACTCACCATGTCACGAAATCACGATGTCTTCTTCCTTCTGTGTCCTTTTCTTCTGTATACCCATGAAACTGCAACATGTCACGAAATTGTGACATCTTTCTCTTCCTTGGCCTTCATCTTCTTGCAAGTAGCGAAAATGGGACATGTCACGAAATCATGACATTTCATACTTGGCATTGTCTTTCGAGCTCCTTCATCGCGAAAACGCGACAAGTCATGAAAATGTGACATGTTGCGATATCGTGACGTTCCGTACAATCTGGCTGCCTTCATACTTTTGCCTCACGAAAATGTGACATATCACGAAATCATGACATTTGTTTGTGCTTTGCCCTTTCGCCCCAACATGTCGCGAAATCGCGACAATTTCTTGCCTTCTCTGTCATTGTCGCTTCCTGTCGCAATATCACGACAAGTTCCTCCTGCTTGACTTCATCCTCAAAATATCACGAAATCATGACATCTTTCTTTGCCTTGTGTTTATCTTCAGCACTTCCGTGATAATGTGACATGTCGCGATATCACGCTAATTCGTACCATTAGCTCCTTTCTCACTTTTCTGTCACAATATCGTGACATTTTTCATTGACATTGCCCTTTGCTACTTTATGTCATGATATCGTGACATTTTCTATCACTTTGCTCTGTGGCGACCGCAAGTCATGAAAACGTGACATGTCGTGATATCGCGACAACTTTTCAATTAGTTCTCCCTCACCACAACAAGTCACGAAACTCCAACATGTCACGATATCATGATAGTTTGACTTCCTTGCTTTCGTTGACTGATTTGAACTATGAAAACGTGACAGGTCACAAAAATGTGACATGTCTCGATATCACGACATGTCGCAATATCGTGAAATTTCTTGTACTTAGCTAATTTTTGCATTTGACGTCGTGAAACTACAACATGTCGCAATATCGCGACATGTGTCACAAATCTACCATAGGAAAGGATTTTGTACATGTGCGTGCCCTAGACCTGGACCAACATTGAAAGGCTGAGAGAAAGAGAAGTCTCCCAGGCCAATCTCCAAAGAGGTCTGGCTCCCAAACTAATCTAAACTAGTTGCGAGATAAGGATGTAGGAAAGAAATGGGAAAATGCGGAAAGAAAGGGAAATAATATAAAGAAAGGGAAATAACAAGAAAGAGATAGAAATATGGCCAAAGCTGATAGTTAATGGGGAACAACCTCAGATAGCAAATAATCTCAACAAAATCCTGAAGTTAAGCAGCAACTGACTCTTAGAATGCATATACAGAAACTAGATCAAGCATTAGTCGTAAGTTCGCTTCCAATTAACTTCAAACATTCAAATGAAAATATAGCCAAATTCAAAACAACAAAATTCAAATGATATTAACACTAGACTAAATAGAAGTAAATCACACAGAAAGAAAAATTAGGACAACATTTTGGATCACCGATTCAAAAGACGCTAAGAATAGAGCAAAATCCATCTAGGATTTTTGCTTCAATTTCTGCAAAAAGGTCTTCCTCTTTTGCTTGAGATTTTACATTGGTATTTATAGAGACCTTCCCTCTTCCTTTCGTATTACAACATTTAATACATGAAACAAATTTTGAAGAAACGATCCCCTTAATCTGCCTTAGAGAAATGGCAGTCCTTGTTTTAATGGATCAAAACCAAAAATGAAACAAAAACAAGGGCCTATATTTCTTTATTAAATGACCATTATCGGGGTAGGCTGAAAGTTTTTAAGAGACCATGAACATGAGCTTTTAATACTGGAGGCATCTATAATTTTGGAGGTTTCAAAAACTACCTCAGGTTCTTCCATCTAGCGCACATCGGTAATCAGCAACATTTAATCTTTGAGCTTCTTCGACCATGGTCTAAAAATTAGTTGGAGAGATTTTACTTGATCCTTATCTCCTTTGCACGTTCTCCTATGTAATTCAGAAGGAAAATGCAAATAGAACTGTATCAAGCCTTTGTTATTGCTTTGGTCACAAAAATGTGACAGGTCGCAAAAATGCGACATGTCACGAAATCGTGACACTTTTACCTTACTGCTTTCTCTTTTGCCACCAGTCATGAAAATGTGACATGTCGCGATATCGCGATGTTTTCTTTTAGTTTAGATTTGTTTCCATGACATGTCACGAAATCGTGACATTTTCCTTCGCCTACCTTCTTCGCTACTCCAAGTCGCGAAAACTCACCATGTACCGAAATCACATGTCGTGAAATCATGACGTCTTCTACCTTTTGTGTCCTTTTCTTCTGTATACCTGCAAAACTGCAACATGTCACGAAATTGTGACATCTTTCTCTTCCTTGGCCTTCATCTTCTTGCGAGTAGCAAAAATGGGACATGTTGCAAAATCGTGACATTCCATACTTGGCATTGTCTTTCGGGCTCCTTCATCGCAAAAACGTGATAGGTCATGAAAATGCGACATGTCACGATATCATGATGTTTCATACAATCTGGATGCCTCCGTACTTCCACCTCGCAAAAATGTTACATGTCACAAAATCGTGACATTTTTCCATGCTTTGCCCTTCTGCCCTAACATGTCGTGAAATCACGATAATTTATTGCCTTCTCCGTCGTTGTCGCTTCCTGTTACAATATCGTGACAAGTTCCTCCTACTTGACTTCATCCTCAAAAATGTCACAAAATCGTGACATCTTTCTTTGCCTTGTGTTTATCTTCAGATCTTCCGCAATAACGTGACATGTTGTGATATCGCGCCAGTCCGTACCATTAGCTCCTTTCTCGCTTTTCTATCGCAATATCGTGACATTTTTCATTGACATTGCCCTTTGCTGCTTTATGTCACGATATCGTGACATTTTCTATCACTCTGCTCTGTGGCCACCGCAAGTCACAAAAACGTGACATGTTGCGATATCGCGACAACTTTTCAATTAGTTCTCCCTCACCGCAACAAGTCGCGAAACTCCAACATGTCGCGATATCACGACAGTTTGACTTCCTTGCTTTTGTTGACTATTTTGAACTATGAAAACACAACAGGTCACAAAAATGTGACATATCTCGATATCGCGACATGTCGCGATATTGCAACATTTCTTGTACTTAGCTAATTTTTGCATTTGATGCCGCAAAACTGCAACATGTCGCAATATCGTGACATGTGTCACAAATCTGCCACAGGAAAGGATTTTGTACGTGTACGCGCCCTAGACCTGGACCAACATTGAAATTCTGAGAGAAAGATATGTCTCCCGGGCCAATCTCCAGAGAGGGCTGGCTCCCAAACTAATCCAAACTGGTTACGAGATAAGGATGCAGGAAAGAAATGGGAAAATGCGAAAAGAAAGGGAAATAACAAAAAGAAATGGAAATAACAAGAAAGAGATAGAAATATTGTTGAAGACGATAGTTAATGGGGAACAACCTCAGATAGCAAATAATCTCAATAAAATCCTAAAGCTAAGTAGTAACTGACTCTTAGAATGCATATACAGAAACTAGATCAAGCATTAGCCGTAAGTTCGCTTCCAATTAACTTCAAACATTCAAATGAAAATACAGCCAAATTCAAAATAGCAGAATTCAACTGATATTAACACTGGACTAAACAGAAGTAAATCACACAGAAAGCTAAATATGGACAACAATTTGGATCACCGACTCAAAAGACGCTAAGAATAGAGCAAAATGCATCTAGGATTTCTGCTTCAATTTTTGCAAAAAGGTCTTCCTCTTTTGCTTGAGATTTTACATTGGTATTTATAGAGGCCTTCCCTCTTCCTTTCGTATTACAACATTTAATACATGAAACAGATTTTGAAGAAACGATCCCCTTAATATGCCTCGGAGAAATGATAATCCCTGTTTTAATGGATCAAAACCAAAAATGAAACAGAAATAAGGGCCTATATTTCTTCATTAAATGACCATTATCGGGGCAGGTCGAAAGTTGTTAAGAGACCACGAACAGGAGCTTTTAATACTAGAGGATTCTTTAATTTTGGTGGCATCAAAAACTGCCTCAGGTTCTTCCATCTAGCGCACATCGGTAATCAGCAACATTTAATCTTTGAGCTTCTTCAACCACGGTCTGAAAATCAATTGGAGAGCTTTTACTTGATCCTTATCTCCTCCACACATTCTCCTATGCAATTCAAAATGAAAATGCAAATAGAACTGTATTGGGAATTTGTTATTGCTTCGGTCGCAAAAACGTGAGAGGTTGTGAAAATACGACATGTCACAAAATCGTGACACTTTTACCTTACTACTTTCTCTTTTGCCACCAGTCATGAAAATGTGACATGTCATGATATCGTGATGTTTTCTCTTAGTTTAGCTTTGTTTCCATGACATGTCGTGAAATCGTGAAATTTTCCTTTGCCTGCCTTCTTTGCTATTCCAAGTCAAGAAAACTCACCATGTTGCGAAATCACGTCTTCTTCCTTCTGTGTCCTTTTCTTCTGTATACCCGCAAAAATGCAACATGTTGTGAAATCGCGACATCTTTCTCTTCCTTGGCCTTTATCTTCTAGCAAGTAGCAAAAATGGGATATGTCACGAAATTGTGACATTTCGTACTTGGCATTGTCTTTCGGGCTCCTTCATCGCGAAAACGTGATAGGTCATAAAAATACATGTCACGATATCACGACGTTTTGTACAATCTGGTTGCCTCCATACTTTCACCTTGCAAAAACGTGACATGTCGTAAAATTATGACATTTTTTTGTGCTTTACCCTTCTGCCCTACCATGTCGTGAAATCACGACAATTTCTTGCCTTCTCTATCGTTGTCGCTTCCTGTCACGATATCGCGACAAGTTCCTCCTGCTTGACTTCGTCCTCAAAAATGTCGCAAAATCGCGACATATTTCTTTGCCTTGTGTTTATCTTCAGCTCTTCTATAATAATGCGACATGTTGCGATATGGCACTAGTTCGTACCATTAGCTCCTTTCTCACTTTTCTGTCGTGATATCGCAACATTTTTTGTTGAAATTGCCCTTTGCTGCTTTATGTCGCGATATCTTGACATTTTCTATCACTCTGCTCTATGGCCACCGCAAGTCGCAAAAACGCGACATGTTGCGATATCACGACAACTTTTCAATTAGTTCTCCCTCACCGCAACAAGTCACGAAACTCCAACATGTTGTGATATCATGACAGTTTGACTTCCTTGCTTCTGTTGACTATTTTTAATCGCAAAAACATGATAGGTCGCAAAAATGCAACATGTCACGAAAATGTGACATGTCACGATCACGACATTTCTTGTACTTAGCTAATTTTTGCATTTGATGTCGTGAAACTGCAACATGTCGCGATATCGTGACATGTTACATTTACTTTTCTCTGACACAAAACTTATAGAGATTTTTACATTTTCCCTTTCAAAGTTCTTGGAGGGACAAACAGAAGAATTAGTGTCTCTACAATTTATGCATTCTTTTACATGAACAGTAATAACAAAAATAATGTGGCAAAAATGCCAACATTCTTGGTGGCTCGTGGGGTATATAGTTCTACTGTATGCATGAACCTCAGGCCTTTATCCATTGGGCAATAGAGTCAAGAAGTTGGAGGAGCAAAAAAAGTGAGTGTTGGTTGATGCTGGATGCGTCTGCGGGCTACTGCAACAAGCTCTTGCTAGTACTCAGCACTTAAAACAGGATCTTCAATAGAAATGTGTGGAATAGCAGAACTTCCCTTATTTCTAGAATGACTGCATTTTGCCTAGCTCGGTTGAGCTGGGTAAGTGTAAAAAAAAAAAAAAAACACACACAAACTAAACAAAAAATTGTACCTAAGATCCTAGGCAACACTTAGTGCCCTCGGCACTTTATTTACTATTTGGGTTATTTACAATATGTACAAAAAGTTTGCGACATGATTGGCATGCTGCCACCACAAACCTAGCTTTGGGTGTCTATCCAATGAACCTATAGTGTCCAGACCAGATCTGATTGTACTTCAATCGATCTTTGAAGTCCGGTTGGCCTCTTCCTGAAGTTCTCCATGTTGCGAACAGGATGCAACGTGGCAAGTTATCATGCATGTCAGTACCCACACAGTTGACGAATAATGAAGCAAAGATATTTACCCCATGAAGGGATCTTATAGGTACCAGTTGCAGTAATGGTCAAAACCAATACCACCATTTTGAAGAATCCATCGACTATGGGATGAGTATAGGCTCCTCCAACCCCTTGATGCAACAATAGGATTTTTTTGGCGATAGGCCTTTCTCCAGGATCTCTTTAGGCTCAGCTTCTTGATGAGGCTTGCTTATTGGGCTCTGGCTAAACACTTGTGTGCTATGCCCTGGGATACAAAAAGGGTGCAACAATGTATCCTCTTCGCTCTTAGGTTCTGCCACTTGAGCTTGTACTTATCCTTCGCTCATCTCTTGATGGAAACAACAAGCAACCATATTATCTATTATTGGGACAAGGCTTGTCGATTCCCATCATGGGACTTGGATGAAACCTACCTCTTGAGCTCCACACAGCTACATCTCAGGTCTCTGCTCAGTACGAGGAATCTTCCATGGTGAATACTATGCAGGGTAGACAGGAGCAGTGACTATCAGAGAAAGTGATGGAGTTTCTCCCCACTACCACTTTCCTAACAAGAGCAAAATTTGTTTCGCTCACACTGCTTCTTCAAATATTTGAGGGAACCTTCATTCACCTGATTGCAGCAAGAGGAGGCTTATGTCCGGGTGAAAGGTACAAACATAGAAGAGGTGGGTTGGGTGGGTGTCGATTGGATCTCCCCTGGAATTCTCTTCCAACTTCTATAGAATTGAACATTGAAGTCTGTGATGCTCTCCAAAGGTGCTCTCATGATGGTGGAGAAGTGCATCAAGAGCTGGAAGGGATCCTGAGAACCGTCGAATGTTCTGATTAGTGCTCCCACTAAGTCATCCCATGAGCAGATGCTTTTTCACCCGAGCAGTCTGTACCACTACAACGCCCTTCCTTCCAAAGATTGAACCAGAAGTCTGATCATGACATCTTCATGGATTATGTCATGGAGGATTGCCAAAGAAGCAACATCTTCAAAATGCTCTTGGACCATTCCTTAGTGCCATTGTATTTCATCAGTGTCTTCAAGGCACTTTTGGGAATTTCATGGTAACTTTGAAGATTCAGGGAGCCAGGATCATTCTAGCTAGGACAGCGTACACTCTCCATTATAGCAGTGGTCTGTAGGGATCACGGTTCTCGCCACTAAGTCAGAGTCACCAGGTGCACATTCTTTTCTCCGCTTGTGAGGTCAAGGCTGCTCACCAAACCTTGATTCCTCCGGGGTATCTTCTTTTAGATTCAAAAGGCATCTACGATCAATAAATTCAGATCTTCAGCTCAACAGAGTCGCCAGATGAACTTACAATCTCCGCTTTGAGGTCAATATAGTTCATCAAAATCTTGATTCCTCCGGGTATCAAAAAATGAGACTTGTGAGTCCCACCGATTATGGATCTTTCTGAGATAGAAATAGTCTGTCACATCAGGCGTGCCAAAATTGTTGGTCACAAATCTGCCACAGGAAAGAATTTTGTACGTGTACGTGCCCTAGACCTGGACCAACATTGAAAGGCCGAGAGAAAGAGAAGTCTCCCGGGCCAATCTCCAGAGAGGGCTGGCTCCTAAACTAATCTAAACTAGTTGCAAGATAAGGATGCAGGAAAGAAATGGGAAAATGCAGAAAGAAAGGGAAATAACAGAAAGAAAGGGAAATAACAAGAAAGAGATAGAAATATGGCTGAAGCCGATAGTTAATGGGAAACAACATTAGGTAGCAAATAATCTCAACAAAATCTTGAAGCTAAGCAACAACTAACTCTTATAATGCATACACAGAAATGGGATCAAGCATTAGTCGTAAGTTCACTTCCAATTAACTTCAAACATTCAAATGAAAATACAACCAAATTCAAAACAATAGAATTCAACTGATATTAACACTGGACTAAACAAAAGTAAATCGCACAGAAAGAAAAATATGGACAATAGTTTGGATCACTGATTCAAAATACGCTAAGAATAGAGCAAAATACATCTAGGATTTTTGCTTCAATTTTTGCAAAAGGTTCTTCCTCTTTTGCTTGAGATTTTACATTGGTATTTATAGAGGCCTTCCCTCTTCATTTCATATTACATCATTTAATACATGAAACAAATTTTGAAGAAACGATCCCCTCAATATGCCTCGAAGAAATGACAGTCCCTGTTTTAATGGATCAAAATCGAAAATAAAACAAAAACAAGGGCCTATATTTCTTCATTAAATGACCATTATCGGGGCAGGCCGAAAGTTGTTAAGAGACCATGAAAAGGAGCTTTTAATACTGGAGGCATCTTTAATTTTGGTGGCATCAAAAATTGCCTCAGGTTCTTCCATCTAGTGCACATCGATAATCAACAACATTTAATCTTTGAGCTTCTTTGACCATGGTCTAAAAATTAGTTGGACAGATTTTACTTGATCCTTATCTCCTTTGCTCTTTCTCCTATGCAATTCAAAAGGAAAATGCAAATAGAACTATATCGGGCCTTTTTTATTGCTTCAGTCACGAAAATGTGATAGGTCACGAAAATGCGACATCTCACGAAATCATGACACTTTTACCTTACTGCTTTCTCTTTTGCCACCAGTCGCGAAAATGTGACATGTCGTAATATCGTGACGTTTTCTCTTAGTTTAGCTTTGTTTCCATGACATGTCACGAAATCGTGACATTTTCCTTCACCTGCCTTCTTCGCTACTCCAAGTCGTGAAAACTCACCATGTCGCAAAATCGCGACATGTCACGAAATCGTGATGTCTTCTTCTTTCTGTGTCCTTTTCTTCTGTATACCCGCAAAACTACAACATGTCACGAAATCACGACATCTTTCTCTTCCTTGGCCTTCATCTTCTTGCAAGTAGCAAAAATGGGACATGTCGTAAAATCACGACATTCCGTACTTGGCATTGTCTTTCGGGCTTCTTCATCACAAAAATGTGACAAGTCATGAAAATGCGACATGTCGCGATATCGCAACGTTCTGTACAATCTGGCTGCCTCTGTACTTTTGCCTCACGAAAAAGCAACATGTCATGAAATCGTGACATTTTTCTGCGCTTTGCCCTTTCACCCTAACATGTCGTGAAATCGCGACAATTTCTTGCCTTCTCTGTCGTTTTCGCTTCCTATCACGATATCACAACAAGTTCCTCCTGCTTGACTTCATCCTAAAAAATATCATGAAATCATGACATCTTTCTCCTCCTTGTGTTTATCTTCAGCTCTTCTACGATAACGCGACATGTCACGATATTGTGCCAGTCCATACCATTAGCTCCTTTCTCGCTTTTCTATCATGATATCATGACATTTTTCATTGGCATTGCCCTTTGCTGCTTTATGTCGCGATATCATGACATTTTCTATCACTCTACTCTGTGGCCACCGCAAGTCATGAAAATGCGACATGTCACGATATCGCGATAACTTTTCAATTAGTTCTCCCTCATAGCAACAAGTCGTGAAACTCCAACATGAAGCGATATCATTACAGTTTGACTTCCTTGCTTTCATTGACTATTTTGAATCGTGAAAATGCAATAGGTCGCAAAAATGTGACATGTCATGATATCGCAACATTTCTTGTACTTAGCTAATTTATGCATTTGACGTCGCGAAACTGCAACATGTCGTGATATCGCGACATGTTACAGTTACTTTGCTCTGACACAAACTTATAGAGATTTTTACATTTTCCCTTTCAAAGTGCTTGGAGGGACAAACAAAATAATTAGTATCTCTACAATTTGAGCATTCTTTTACATGAACAGTAACAACAAAAACAATGTGGCAAAAATGCCAACAGATACACTAAAGTTGAATCAGAATGACAGCAAATTATCTCAAAAATAAACAAGACGAATATATCGTAGCCTACGTGCAGAAAAGGCTACCCTTTTTCGTTGTGGTGAACATTAGTTATTACCGGCGTTCATCAATAAGATTTAAGATGGACTCTTATATCATTGGTGGTTAAAATAAGTAAAGTTAAAAGAGAAGCTTTATAACTGTTGTCTCTTCTTGTAAGGTTCAAATGGAAGATTTTTGTATACATTTAGAAGGACAATTAGGTATCTGTATCATATTTTGTCTACGTTCAAAAAAAAGAAAAAAAAAAACTAAAGTGAAAACTATTCCATTTTGTTTGGATACGATATGAATTTCAAAATAAGATGATATAAATACTACTAAGTAGTTACTACTAATGGAAATGATGATTGTTGATAGATGGGTCTGTTTTCATTTCATTGGAAGTGTACATAGTTTGTAGGTATTATGTGTATAGCTTACCGACATGTAAGCTTACAAGCATCAAGCCACATTGAAGAAATTCATAGGCACATGGCACTCAAGTTGGTAACAGACACTTGGTAGATGGCCACACTTAACGAATTCATAGAGCCCTTTTATTTCATCAAATATACTATGGAGGAAAATCTCACAATCAAATTCACCAACTATCACGATCACAACTTAGAAGAAAGACCATCTCCATAGAAGATTGCACATCATGTTTGTCCTATGCACTAAACAATATAGAGCACTGTTATTCTAAAAAAAGATTGAGAATTCTTAGATCCCATGGTATAAAAAAAAAGTATTTGTTTAGAAATTGTTATCGAAACGAGAAAAGAAGAATATGGACCATAAATAATACAAGATAGCATTATTCATATACTACCAGGAGTGGCAATACAAAGAGGTTCTTTATCTCTAACAAACAAGTTCTAAACCTTAGGAGAAATAATGCATTTGCCTCGTTAAGGATTTTCAAAGGTTTAATTATCCAACTATTTAGAGAAAGAAGTTGTGAATAGACGAGAAGTGGTCGATGTTAATGTGCATTATAGTGTGACAATTGAGTTTTTTTTAAAGACAAACGTAACTACAAAAATCCAGTGATATTGAGATTGGCAAACTTTGTAGAAGCATATTTCCAAATTTTTCTAGCTTTGAGGACAAAGCTCTTCAAATAGGGATGGCATGTTAGGTTACTATCCTAACATTAATTAATAATAATAATAATACATGTTATCCTATGGTTATATTAATAAATAATATAATAATTAATTATATTAATTATTATATTATTATAAGATTAGGGTTAGGGTTAGGAAGCATGGTGACTCTTCACTCATAACCCTAAAGGGGTATAAGACACTATGTGATTCTATCATTTAATATATCCATGAATATAAAATATAATATAATTTATTGAAGGGACTTCCCGACAATATCAAAAGGCGATTCTTTTAGATTTAGGTTATTTATTATTTATTTATCAATATTTGTGCTAGGAACCCTAGGTTCCTACTAGCACACTCCATGGAAGGTACTAGTCCTACGACCTAGAGCTATGATACCAACTATAATAACCCACAAAAACCAACCTGAGAGAAATTTTTTAAAGAAACACAAGAAATCTTCTCAAGAGTTTGATTTTTTTTCTTTTAATCATTCTCAAGGCTTCACCACATTTGATTTCACTGTCACTGCAAATGACACTTAGTGGACAGGATTGGCCAACATGCCGTATTTTTTAGGGTTCACCATACTAAACCTCATTGTTTAGAAGGATGCCAAAGTGGTCTTCCCAACTTTACCATACTCTGCTTGACATAGGATACTATAACCACAACATAGGGATTATATTTTAAGGCTTGTAACACTTAAATGAAAACACCTATTCCCTAACCTTATCCTAAGTCCATCTAAGTAGGTTAATCTGGCATAAAGCCTTGGTTCTTAGTTACCACACCTCCATGGGTTAACTAAGGTCATTACCACTAAATTGGTAATGAACATAATCATTTGAACCAACACGTTTGAGAGATCATCACTGTTGTCTTGTGAATGATATCGCAACTCCTAGTTGGGGTATACTCGATCCTCGACGTTCAAGGTGCATCAAGTCACAAGAATATGACTATTGTATCAATGCAACTCCTTCTAGATTCATGAGTTCCTAACTATTGCATCCTCGCAACTCCTTCTAGGACTTATGTCTACCTAGTTATTACATCTTTGCAACTCCTTCCAAGATTGGGTTATTTCTTTCACTCAAGTTCTAAAGAAATTCTATATCCATTCCCCAAGAAATTTACAAAACCTAAGATAGCTTTTATATTATGAAACTACTCTCTCTATAATGAAAGCATCAATTGAAAACCACATGCTTTACTCTATAACATAATATTGAGCATGGAAATAAAAGGATGATATAACATAACTCAAAATAACATAAGTTAAATATAGCATTTCATCCATTTTCAAAATCCATGATTTATTGATCCATGTGCTATCATAAAGCTATGTAAAGAAACATTATTCTAGGAGTGTGAAAGATAATTACAATGCTATCCATTACAAGATCTATATGCCAAAAGGAGATAACATTTAAATTTTCAACAATAAGAGTAATAGGTAAATAAACCAATCCATGAATTTATACAATGATCAAGCTCTTATTGTTTGACAAAACTTGTCTCATTTACAAGCTTCATCTAAACAATTCTTAAACAATTCCAGTCTACATTAAAACCATCCATCCAAGAAATCTCTATGCCACCTCCTACCATGATCTTCCTCATGAAAAGGATTACTCGTGATCTTGATAGTTACTTAGGGATTAGGACAACTCCATATGTAATGCATTCAAACATGCTCTAGTATGCAAGTAACCATACATAAAACATTGATAAATTAAAAGGAGAGAATCCCATACTTCTCTCTATAATGGTCCCCTTACCTACTCAAGTCTCATGAAACCATTATAATTATTCCAAGCCAAATTATTCCAAGCCAAATTTCTTCTACCAAGAAAATAAGCAAAATTTTAATACAACACTCAAGGAGAGAATCCCATACTTCTTTCTATAACGGTTACCTTACCTACTCAAGTCTTAGGAAATAATTATAATTATTTCAATCTTATCAAGCAAAGATTCATCCCAAAACATTCATCCATAACCTAAGCTCTTATGAAAATAAGAGTACTACCTTAATACGAGATTTCTAGCACAAAGCTTCAACTTTCATTGCAATAACAAGATTGAAACATTAAGTCCTTTCTTTAAAATGGAAACATAACAATATTTAATCAATTAAGACCAAAAGAGATTCATATTTATCTTTTAAGAAGAAATAGAAAACATATCTATATTTCTCTACTAAATAACTCTTTTATAGTCAATGATCTTTCACTAATACACTCTTTAAATCAAAAAAATGTTCCTTCACTAATGAAATCTTTAAAACATAACCATGTTTTATCACTAATGAATTCTTTAAAAGTACAATAGATACATAGCATTGTTATTTATTTAATGAATTCTTAAAAAAAACAACAAATAGATCTTAACATTGTTCTTTCACTAAATAATTCCTTTAAAGTGAAAAAGAAACATAACTTTGTTCTTTCACTAATGAATTCATTAATAATCCATATTTATTGCCAAAGCAAGAACGTAATCTAATCTCAACTAAATGGTTTGATAATAATACTCTAGCTATGCTATAAAACCTTTAATACCCATTTAAGAAGAAAATTAACCTTAAGAAACCTACCTAATTTCCAAAGCAAAGATACATCCATTAAATCATCCAACATCAAGGCACAAGAATTACCAAGCACAAACTACAATGAGCATCAAACCAGATTCTAACCAAGCACCAAGGGAAGCGCTACTCCAACACTTAGCTAAGGATGTCTAGGTGTTATACTAAGGCAACAAATTGGGTTACTCAGGAATAGGAAGATGGTCTACAGAACACAATGAACACAAAGGCAACCAAACTTCCTTACAAAGCTTAAGAAAGCTAGGATGGTATTAAGCCTAAACCTGCTACGGTTTGAGCAACTGCAACACTTAACCATCTAAAAGACAATTTGAGGTGAAACAATGATCGAGGGAAGCAATCAATGCTAAAATAAAGAAAATATAAAGGAGCAATAAGTGCATGGCTTAAACGACTACAATAGGATATAATAAAGGTCTGCGATGATACTACAACAATCCCCCCTTAAGGAGATACACCTACTTAGCAACCAAATATAGCATAAAGAACATAAACCAAGGAACCACCAAACATAGCAAGTAGGGGAAAGATTAAAAAACATTAAAACCATAAATTTACCTATTTTCCAAGTTACCCAACGTTCTCTGCTCCAAAAATACACTGCAATCCCCCTTCCTCCTCAAGTCAAGTTTGTCTTTCCTCCAGCATCTCAAAAAGCTCATAAAATAGATTTCAAATAGGTTTGGAGCATGGCCTCTTGCATGGCCAACGTAACACAAGAGAGTTTTCAAAGAAACATTGGTAAATCTTACCACTTATGCTTTACTAAAGTACCACTAGGCATGACGTTTCCATTGATTAAAAAGGTTTACCCAACCTTAGCCCTCGTTAATATTATTATTGTTATAACTATGTACTAATTGAATTAATGACTTCATTAGTTAATACCAAGGGTTAATATCAATTATTAACCTTAGTAATAACATTTTCAAATATTAATAATGCTAGTTATAATAATACTTGTTTAGATTAATTGATCCCATGCTTCAAACAAAACAAAGCTTAACCAAGTCCATAATACATCTCGTTGTTTTATCCTTGAGTAGGTGGCTTTTTAATATAACCATACGTTAACCCCTACCTACTAAGAATGACTCCTTTGCCAATAGCAAGCTCATGGCCCAACGATGTATCCAAACAACAAGAAAAATGCAATGCAACTATATGAAGGGTATACTTTACCCTGGAGTTATCGATGAACAATTTATCAACCATCATATCTTCAAATTTTCTCTCAACTTGGTGGTATCCTGATAGTACCTGGTCTTGTAACCACAAATGCATCAACAATACCATATTCCAAGAATTGAAAACAACCATAAAGTGTTAT
Organism: Wollemia nobilis; assembly: GCA_028583015.1. Lineage (NCBI taxonomy): Eukaryota > Viridiplantae > Streptophyta > Pinopsida > Araucariales > Araucariaceae > Wollemia > Wollemia nobilis. The sequence goes on along the minus strand of JAQPPZ010008619.1, from coordinate 121,296 downwards.
TATCATTTTTTTGTTGACATCATAAAATGAGGCTATGCATTAAATTTCCATACATAATACATACGTCAATGTCCAAAATAAGTCCTTCCAAGGAGGGGTGTTACACTCTTTCAATCAACAATTTACAAGATTTTGGATCTTCAATCTCGAAATTTGTAAGTTTTAGACCTAGCAGACCCTTAGCACAACCTCACCCTTGCACTATTTTACCAAATTTTCCAAAAACCACTACAAATTTGACCCTAAAGTCATCTCAACCCTATTTCAGAACAAAATCACCAATTACTATAGTAGTTGGCAACTTTGAATCTCTAAAATACATAGATTAAATTTACCAATTGGAGTGCAAATTTGCCACTAGTGATTTTGCATAGCTCCATTTCCATCCCAAGGAAGGCAAACATACTTATTTTTTCTATAAATTGAGGGTCTAATCAACTACCAAGACAAAAATTCATCTTCCTAGCACTCACATATACCCCAAAAATAGAAACCCTAACTTTTTTTGGTTCTTTTCTTAGATGATCAAATTCACTAATGGCAATTTTGCATAGGCAATGGCAAATTTGCACAAGCACAAGTTGAGGTAATCCCGCCACTTGGCACCTTTCTAAACTCTATTTCTCAGTATTTTATGTATTATGTGCCCTATTTATTTATGTTTTCTGCTTAAGATCACACTTTATTTGGTGAATTAAGGAACCCTAGTCTAGCTTTTTATTCATCTTACAAAACACATTTATATCAGTCAAAATCAAGGAATCCTAGATCAGATTAAAGCTTCTTTTCATTTCTAAGTAATTATACAAGAAATTAAAAATCATATAGATTGTATTCTAGGCTAGCTTGTCTCCTTGCATCATTTTTTGTTTACCTTGAAATGGAAATACCTCCTTAGTTTATCTCATCATCAATATGAAAGCCATTTATGTTAGCTCTTGTCTTCTTGCATTTGTGTGATCTAAACTTAGCATGCATTTTAGTGATCTTCACCTTAAGTTTAAATAACCTTTTAGGGCTCGAAAAAGAGTCATATTTAACGATCCAAAACCTTAAGTGTTTGTTGAATAAACCCATAAATCATCGCTATACACAAGGTTATGCATAAGCACGAAATATCATAAATTGACTCTATTTAGGTTTTTTAAAATTTTGAAAAGGATAATTTTGGATCCTTTCACTAGGGCCCATTCACCCAAAATTTAAGGGGTGAAAGTTTTTTTGGGGTAAATTCGCCTGCTATTGATAATCATGAACCCAACTTTATTTTAATTTTCCAACTTCAAATTACATATGATTTTGATTTTCCTACCCAATTTACCTTCAAATTATAAATGATTTTATATTTCCCGCCCAAATCGCCTTCAAATTATAAATGATTTTGTTTTCCTGCCCAAATCACCTCATATACTACCTATATATATATACTATACTGGGTATCGATAAACATACATCAAAAATACTCTAACTCGAAAAAAGCTTTGAAACAATGAAAAACTTGATAAGGTTGCAAAGGAGTGATTGTCGAAATAAATTGATCGGTTGCAGAGTGTCGATCGGCACAAGACGATCGGTTGCAAAGTTGTGTCAATCGACATAAGTCGATTAGTTACATAGCCATATCTATCGCTGTAAGTCGATCAGTTACAAAGTTGTGTCTTTTCACATAATCCGATTAGTTACAGAGCCGTGTCTGTCAACGTAAGTCAATCAGTTGTAGAGCCATGTCTATCGGTATAAGGAGATTAGTTGTAGAGCCGTATCCATTGGCATAAGTCGATTGGTTGCAGATCCGTGTCTATCAACATAAGGAGATCGATTGTAGAGTCATATATGTTGACATAAGTCTTTCAGTTGTAGAGTCGTGTCTGTCGGCATTGTTGTAATCACAATGACACTGAGAGGGGGGGTGAATCAGTGTGTTCTTTAAAATTTCTAAAACATATGATTTTAAAACCAGCAGTAGTTTAAAGCAGATAAAAGAGATACTAAATGCATCAAGAAAGCATCACACATAACAAAGCATTTTAACGAGGTTCACCAATGTGGCTACTCCTCAAAAATATTGCTTGGACTACCATCCAAATCTAGTCAATGCAAAGCTACAACTTTACATAATCCTTTACCAGCACCAACTGGAAGGAGCACCAACCCCTTAACTTTATCTACTTCAACAGAATGGAGCACCAACTCCTATTTTACCAGCACCTACTAGAAAGAGGCACCAACCCCTTAATTTGCCAGCACCAACTGGACAAATTGTTTACCAGCACCAACTTGAAAGAGGCACCAACCCCTTAATTTGCCAACACCAACTGGACTTCAATATTGAATAAAAAATGTTTGACATATACCTTTGTTATTGCAAGACTCTAACTAGTCTACATCACCTTTGGAATCTCTGTGCACTTTGCTCTCTCTTGCACAATCACTTCACACAGTTTGTTGCACTGCTACAACTAGACTTTGCAATCAACTTTGCCCTTCGCGCTTCTCTGCACACTCTGCTTTCTCTGCACACTCACTTCGCACACTCTGTGTCGTTTCACATTCTGCTCTCTGCTCAACACGAACTTCACTCTCACAAACACTATGCTTGCATTCACACTTTATCTTCACACTCCACACTTCAAACTCGAAGTACCCTTGCTTTTATAGAAGAATTTTTAGGAACAAACCCTAAAAGAATGTCGGTTGAGAAACCCTAGAATTTGTCAGCTGCCAAACCCTAAAATCCGTCGGCTGTAACCCTAAGAATGTCGGCTGCAAAACCCTTCTACCACCTTCGTCACCTTCCTGTAGCTTATTGCCGTGAAATAGTAACACGTCGGCCCTTTTTAATTTAATTTAATATTTTAATTTAAATTTTAAATAAAATAAAATTTAAACTAAATATTTAAAATTAAATATCTTCATCACCGGGGCATATTTTTCAACGAAACGAAGAGCCAACTTGGGTTTTAGGAAAAACCCATTTCAAATATGTTATCCATGGTTTTAAATAAACCTTTTATTTTGACTGCCTTGGTTTTCACAAAAAAACCTTTAAAATTTAAACCAAATATTTAAAATTAAATATCTTCATCACCGGGGCATCTTTTTCAACGAAACGAAGAGCCAACTTGGGTTTTAAGAAAAACCCATTTCAAATCTGTTATCCATGATTTTAAATAAAACTTTTTATTTTGAATGCCTTGGTTTTCACAAAAATCCTTTCCACTTCTTGTTTGAACTGCCTGTCCATTGCATCATTAGATCTAACTGACTGTATTGACAACAATGACAATCCTCCTGCAACACCTTGCTCAACACTGAACCCTATCAATTGTACTTTGGCTGCACCTTGCTTTTCAATAAACTCTTGTCCATTGCATCAATAAATGCATCGACTATGTTGACAACAATGACAATACTGTTTGCTGCACTTTGCTCAACAATCTCCCCCTTTGGAATTGTTGGCAACACATGTGCAATTTGAATGTGAAACGACACAGAGTGTGCGAAGTGAGTGCGCAAAGAAAGTAGAATGTGCAGAGAAGCGCGAAGGGCAAAGTTGATTGCAAATTCTAGTTATAGCAGTGCAGCAAACTGTGTGAAGTGATTGTGCAAGAGAGAGTAGAGTGCACAGAGATTCCAAAGGTGATGTAGACCAGTTAGAGTCTTGCAATAACAAAGGTATATGTCAAACATTTTTTATTCAATATTGAAGTCCAGTTGGTGTTGGAAAATTAAGGGGTTGGTGCCTCTTTCCAGTTGGTGCTGGTAAACAATTTGTTCAGTTGGTCTTGGAAAATAAAGGGGTTGGTGCCTCCTTCCAGTAGGTGCTAGTAAAATAGGAGTTGGTGCTCCATTCTGTTGAAACAGATAAAGTTAAGGGGTTGGTGCTCCTTCCAGTTGGTGTTGGAAAAGGATTATGTAAAGTTGTAGCTTTGCATTGACTGGATTTGGATGGTAGTCCAAGCAGTATTTTTGAGGAGTAGCCACATTGGTGAACCTCGTTAAAATGTTGTGTTATGTGTGATGCTTTCTTGATGCATTTAGTATCTCTTTTATCTGCTTTAAACTGTTGTTGGTTTTAAAATCATATGTTTTAGAAATTTTAAAGAACACACTGATTCACCCCCCCTCTCAGTGTCATTGTGATTACAACAATTGGTATCAGAGCCAAGTTCCTTCGAAAAGTTTAACAGCTTGAAGGAAGATCTTACAAGAACACAAATGGCAAGGAAAGGCAAAAGCAAAACCATAAGACACAAGAAGAAGAAATCTCACAAGGGCACAAAATAAAATGAAGATGATCTCAATGTTGCTGCTTTGGGAATGAAAATAGATTCAAGAGATGAATCAAACAGTGGAGAACAATCCAGATTAATAAAGTTTTGCACCAGATGTGGGAAGACCGGTCACTTTGTAGCTGATTGCTCACAAGGTAGAGAATGTTTTGTTTGTGGTCAACTCGGGCATAATGGACGCCAGTGCCATGGGTTTAGTAGCAGTGAAGATGAAGATGATCCGTTCAAAATTGATAAAGAAACAGATTCAGAACAAGAGTGTGATGAAGAAGGAAGTGATGCAGAAGCAAATTGGGAACGAAAACTGATTTCAGACTTGAGTAAAAAGGTTGAGGATGCAGAAGATATAATCACCAACTTGAAAATTCAAGTAGAAGATTACAAGAAAATTTCTGAAGATCTTGAAATGCAATCTTCTAGGAAAATAGAGTATTGCAGCAAGCTAGAAAAAGAAATTGACGGTTTAAGAATGCAGACAGAAGAAATGAGTAATAAAGTTGGTATATACAGCAAACATGAAGAGGAATCTAACAAAGTTGTTAACAATCTGGAGCTAAAAATAGAAGAGTTCAAAAAGAGTGAAGAAACTCTCAGGTATCAAATCAATGAGAAAGAGACTGTATGCTGCCAACAAGAAGAAGAGATTGTTTCATTGAAGAAACAACTAAAAGAGGCCAATATAAATCTCAAATTTGAGAAGAGCACAGAGTTGCTAGATACAATGATAAATCAACAAAGAAGCTCCACAACTAAGTTTGGTCTTGGATATGAAGCTGAACAACCTTCATCCTCCAAATATGTAGAGAAGAAGAAGTCCTCGATTGAAGGATTGAAACAAGAAAAGTCTGAAGCTGAATCCTCAAAAGGAAGAAAATATCAAAGAAGATCTACAGCAAAGCAACCACAGAAAAAGAGGTTCTCTCACTCTCACTCTTTTAATAATAATGCTTTTTATGGCTATTGTTCTAAATGCAACCACTTTGGTCACAAGGCAATTTATTGTGGACTACACAATAGATCAAAGAGTTATGCTGATAAAAATACTTTTGTTTTTTTGAGTGAACACCCTGTGCAATGTTTTAATTGTAATGGCCATGGGCACATAGCAAGGTTTTGTTCAAGCACTTTTGTATCCAATCTAAGGCAATACCATAGATTTCATCATACACATAGAATGCAATACATACAGGGAATAAAACATGTGCAATTTTTTAAATGCAACGGTCAAGGGCACATAGCAAGGTTTTGTCCAAGCACTTCTATATCTAATCTAAGGCAAAACCCTAGATTTCATCAGACACAAAGAGGACAACACCGACAAGGAACATATCATGTGCATAAAAGAAAAGAAAATAATCATCCATCAAGAATGCACAAGAGACAACCCCACAAGAGAAATGTTCAAGTTCACGAATAGGAGCAAAATAGGGATGTTGTTGAAAAACCCAAGCCCAAGTTCAGGAAAGTCTGGAGAAAGACAGAAGAAAGGAAATTGTGTCTCCTTGGACTGAAGGAGGCTACTCTGCCATTGCTCTAAGCAACTCTAGGTGGCACATCCTCAGGAGGAGCAATATTAAATTTTTATTTTAATGCTCCTATGTATTTGTCTAGGTATCTGAGGATGAAAGGTAAGTAGTCGGGTTAATGTTGTATAGTTGTTAAAGTGTGTTTTTCAATTTATATAGTGGTTTGTGGAAATGCCGTGAAGTGTGGTGTTTAATTTGAGAGCTGTCACCATTGGTAGTTTTGAGATATGTCTGATGATTCTTAATACCACTGTTCAAAATTATGAATCATAATAGTCTAGATAATTTGCTCAACGAAAGAATGCTTGCCCTAGCTGTGTATTTGTGTTTCGAGTAGCACGTATTTGTTTTTACTCTTTGATGTGAAGATTGCCAGATCTTTCATGACACCTTGGTGAATATATTTAATTCACTAGACAGTTTTGTTTTAACTATTGATTTAATGCCAGTCCAAGGATAAGAAGCTTGAGGCTGAGTAAGGTGCACTACGGTTGGCCATAAAGTGTTTGACAAAATGTCTTCTTCCGACATGCATAGTTGAAAGTAAGAGTTGGCAATAAAATTGCAGTGCTAGACAAAAATTGGTACAGATGTGAGTCACTTGTCAATTCTGTTGACAAAAGTGAAATCAGCATGTTAAATGGGAAGATTGAAGAAAAAGTTTTTTAATGAGCAGCCAGATGATTTCCCGCCTGGTGATGAATAGTTGAGTTGCTTTCATAGTGGTTGTTTTGATCAAGTTAATACTTTTCTTGATACATGATTTAGGCTTACTCCATTGAGTTTGATTTGAGCAAGTTATTCTTTGCCTTGGTGATTTATGTTGGTGGCTATCTTGTTCAAATACCTTTGGAAGGAAAAGGATGTCTACTAGTTTCCTTTTCATGTAGTGATTGGTTGAATGCTTCAAGGTTAATCTTGAGTTGAATGATGTTGGTTAAACCTTGTCTATAAGCATTGTTGCTAAAGCCCTAATTGGTTGAGAAAAGATGTTGGTTGTCCTATGGTACAGTGTTTGGTACTTGCACAGAGTCGAAAGTGGATTGAGGTAGCTTGCTAGATTCTCACTGTAGAGAGAGACAAACAGCTGTCATTGGGTTCAAGCTTGTTGAGAATATATCCAAGATGCATGGTGAAGTTGTATGCAGATGTTGCTGGCATTGCAGAACAAAAATTTGGCTATATAAGATTATTGTATGCCTTCACTAAGAGTGGACAAGTTTGAGTTTGCAAGGTAACAGAGGGTAGTTGCACGAGAAGATAGTGGTTCGATCATGTTCTTACACATGTTATATTGGTGAAGTTGACGATGATGGTGTCATTCATCGGTTATTGCTGCTATTCACATTGTTGATTTTATTGATGCCTATTATGCTTATCATGATGTTTTCAATCAGTGAAATGAAGTGGTCTTGGACTCAGGGGGAGCATTTGTGTATTTGTTTTTCTTCTTGTTCATGCTTGGAATATTTTCTAATTGTAATAATTTGTGTCTAAGAATGTTGTGCATAGACTCAGGGGGAGTCTGCAGCAGCCCTTTGGTATTATTGTCAAAGGGGGAGAAGATTTACAGGAAAATTGCACGTGTTGCCAACAATGACAATACTGTTTGCTGCACTTTGCTCAATAGGCATGACCCAATCGGTTGTAGAGCCGTGTTTGTCGATATAAGCCGATCAGTTGTAGAGTCGTTTCTATCAACATAAGCCTATTGGTTGTAGGGATTGTCGATCAAAATTTTCCTATCGGTTGCAGAGGTGTTGATCAACATTAGTCAATCGATTGTAGAACCGTGTCGATCGTCATTAGTCGATCGATTGTAGAGGTGTCAATAAACATTCATCTATCGATTGTAGGGACTGTCGATCGACGTTTGCCTATCAATTGTAGGGATTTTCTATAGACATTTGTTAGTAGGTTGCAGATGTTTTGAGTGAAATTAGTCTATCGGTTGTAGGATTGTGTCGATCGACATTAGTCGATCGGTTGCAATGTTGTCGATCGATATTTATCGATCGGTTGTAGAGTTGTCTATCATTATAAGCCTATCAGTTGTAGGGACAGTCGATCGGCATTTATCTATCGGTTGCAGAGGTATCAATCGATATCATTCTATCGGTTGCAGGGACGTGTGATCGACATTTGTCTATCGATTGTAGGGACTATCGATAGGTATAAGCCGATCGATTATAGAGAAGTGTCTGTCGATAAAAGCCTATCGGTTGTAGAGGATTCATGACTAAAAATTGGTAGAGTATTCTTCTTCCATTGTTCTTTTGTCCAAATATCTTTTTCTATAGTTTCATAGGCACTGTAGGTGAACTATACGTAATTATGGTAGACAACTATCAATGTCATCTAGTTGTGTGTTAGGAGCATTTCTCTTGTTAGAGACTGCTTCTTGTCTCTTAGAGTATGTTTCATATGCAGTGTAGAAGCACTATCTGCAACTGTGGTCGATAAGTATTCCCTATCATGTTGTGTGTTAGGATCATATGTTCGTCTTGAGGGATGTTTGCTATTTTCCTTCAAATTCATATACATTTCCTAACATCTGAAGGTTTTTCTTTATAGATACAATGTCACCTACTGAAGATGGAAATAAGGGAGGCCAATCTTCTTGTAAAAAGACAATTCTAAAATATTTTACACAAATATCAAAATGCAATGAGGCATCAATCTCTACATATTCTACACAACTTGTAGGTACAGACACCTTTTACCATCAATTTTTTAAAATTTTGTTCTTATTAAATGTAAAACATTTCTCTATTAATAGATAAATGGTTTTCTGCTTATCTACCTCTTTTTAAATGCTTTGTAAAATTGTATTCTGTTAATTCTTTAAAATAGTGCTTTTTTTACAACAAAAAATGATAGAGAACACCAAACATTGAATGCAGTAAACATTGTCGACCCTGATGTGCGTTCACTCAAAGATATTCCAGCAGATGAGATGGGACCACATGATAATTTTCCTAATAACGACATTCAACAACCACTTCAGGAGATTTTAAATTCGGACACATCAACCAAAAAAGAAAAAGATAGTACAATTAAAATTCAGACCTCTCGGGAATCTTGTAGTCAAAAATCTAAACATCAAAAGATAAGGGAATGGACTATTGGAAGGGATTTTAAAAATGAATGGGCACGATTATACCCCTTTATTGAGCGAGATGAGAAATTGAATGTGTGTAAATGCATTATTTGTACATGGAAGTTGGGAAAGGATCATTTATTGCAAAATAAGAAAGACACAATAGAAAAACACTGTGGGAAAGTTTACATCAAAGAAATACGAAGTGATGGAACAATTAACAGATTTAATAGGTGGAAGGATGCAATAGATTGTGTGCATGTGAGATATGCACTTGAATATGAAAAATCAATGAAACAAAAACAAACTCTCATTGAGAAGGGTGGAACAATCGAGGCACAATTTCAAAAAATTAATAAGATTGTATTAGCCTCAAAGAAATTACAGTTTGCTATTGTATACAGTATTCTAAAAAAGGTTGACCCATGTCTGATTTTTTTGATTTTAAGGAAATACTTCTACTAGCCAATGTACAAAACCTTACCATTTCACATTGGTCAGATCGAAGTGGTTGGGAAATGGTAAAATGTCTATCATTGGTTGAGAAGGAAGACCTGAGAGAGAATGTGAAACAAGCCAAATTTATTTCACTTTCCATTGATGAGGTAACAATTGTTGACAACACATCTTGGATTTGCATACATGTTTACACATTCAAAAATCATTTGAGACAACCTCATTTACTAGCACTACATAAGATGATTGAAAATTGTAATGCAAAAAACATTTATAATGTTGTTGTAACCAATTTAAAGGATATTTTTGGAATGGATGAAAAGGAAATTGCCACAAAGTTAATTTGTGTTGGAGCTGATGGTGCGGCTACAATGCAAGGACAAAGGAATGGTCTTTGTGTTAGGCTTCAGACTTCCATTGCCCCATATGTGATTCTTATTCATTGCATGGCTCATCGAATGAATCTTGCATACAAAATTATGAGCAATTTTGATAATGTAGCCAGAGTGGAAGAACTCATCCGCGATATACACTCATACTTTTCATGCAGTCCAAAAAGGTTTGTAGAGTTTCAAAAGTTTTCTCTAGGTGTAACTAAAGGCAGAAAAATGTTAAAAGATGTGGAAACCAGGTGGATTTCACTATTTCTTCCTGCAAAAATGGTATTTTCATAATATCAATCCTTGGTTGGGTTTATGTATGCACATCGTAGAGATGTTGACAAGGCAAAATATTTGCTTTTTCGTATGACTGACTTGGAAACTCTTCTCACATTATGTGGTATTCTACCAATGTTACAAGAAATGAATACTATGATTAAACTTGCACATGAAAGGGCAATTTATATTGTCAATTTCATGAGGATGAGAAAACAAATATGTATGATTATTGAGAGGATTTATTTATCCGATAAACATTTTGAGGATCCCAAGTTTGATAGTTGGAATACGTTAATTAATGTCAATGAACCGAACAACTTTTTAAAGTTCAACATCAACGATAATCTTTGTATTGCTATCCATGGAAAGTTGATTCCTGTATATCATTTTGAAAAGCGATTAAATACTCTGATAGATGATGTTGAACAAGTGCCCATTACACATTTCGGATTCGATGAGGTTTTGGATAGCACTAAGAATAAATTGAAAAGAATTGCAAATGCATTAACAAGTGAAATAAGAGATCGTTTTAAGAGAGATGAGACACTTGAGGCCATGGTTGTTGTTAATCCTAATTTATGGAATCCTTGTGGTGACCATAGTAGTAGAAGTGAGTTGTTTGTAAAATATATGGGTAATCTTATGACACATTTCTCTAAAAGTGTGGAAATAAATGGCATTGAAATCAATGGTATTCTAAACAAAGATATTTTGAGACATCAATCAACCAATTTTGGAATAATAATGGATAATCAAATTGCACAATTCAAAAATCCACATGAGACTGGTTCAATCACACGTTTCTGGTAAAAATTGTATCAAAGTAGTGTCTTGCAAGATACTATGAGTGAATACTTTATTTTATATGAATTATGTCAGACAATGATTTTGGGATCTGTTGAAGATGAAAGGGTTTTTAGTGCATTAAATTTTGTTAAATCAAAATTTCGTAATAGGTTGGATAGAAATTTGGAAAATTGTTTGAGAATGTATGTGTCATCGTACGAGGTGGGTAACTTTCCCTATGATAGAGCGTTGACATATTGGAAGTCCCTAGCAGAAAGAAGAGGTCTCTCTAATATGGTTGATAATGATGAAAATGATTCAACTAGGAGTGATGATGAGATTATGGAAATGCAGAATTCACAAATGATTGTCAGCTCTTTTGGAGAAGTCGATAAAGCTTTGTATCAACTTCCAAAAATTTAAAAATTGCAATGATTATATGACAAATTCATATAATCTAAGATTTTTGGGATTTGAAATCATTTTGTAAAATTTTAGTGATTTGAATAAATTCATTTTATCAGTGATTTTTCATATTTGATATCATTTATATATGTCAATGATTTGAAAAATTTCATATTATCAAAGATTTTTTGTATTTGATTTGTTGTAAAATTTTAGTGATTTGAAAAAATCATATAATCATTCAATTTTCAATTATTATGCATGTTTGCTTTTTAATGATATGGACACGTCTATGTTTTCAATATTTATGATTTAAGCTATAACTTTGAGTAAGTTGAAAATTTGAAAATCATGTATACTTAATGATGCTATGTTATTGAACTATTTGAATATGTTGACAAAACATAGTTATTTTTCCTTTGACTTTAAATGTATGTCTGTATGTATCATTAGTATCATAAGTTGTATAATGTGACAAAATATAGTGATTTTTTATGGTTTATGCTTTATCATTGAGTAAACCTTGTATACATACATAACTAATAAAAATTTCTCTACATATGTATGAAAAGTGCATGTAGTATATTACTCTAGATATAGTAAATGAAAATTTAAACCCATTCATAGATATATCTATTGTAAACTCACTTTGAAATATAAAAAAAATATAGCATAATATAAATTACCATATTCATTTTTATACAACTATAATGACTAACTATGAATGCACTGAAAATTGAAACCCATGCATAGATATATCCTTCGTAAACTCACTTTGAAATATAAAACAATATAGCATAATACAAATGACCATATTCATTTTTATACAACAACTATAATGACTATGAATGCACTGAAAATTGAAACCCATGCATAGATATATCCTTCGTAAACTCACTTTGAAATAAAAAACAATATAGCATAATACAAATGACCATACACATTTTTATACAACAACTAGAATGACTATGAATGCACTGAAAATTGAAACCCATGCATAGATATATCCTTTGTAAACTCACTTGAAATATAAAAACAATATAGCATAATAGAAATGAAAATACTCACTTTTATACTACAACAAGAATGAATATGAATAAACGAAAATTTAAACACATGCATAGATATATCATTCGTAAACTCATTTGAAAATTGAAATATAAAACAACATAGCATAATATATGGAAATTGAAATTTAACCCTTTCATTAATATCTCCATCGTAAACTAAAATTGAATATGAAAACAATATAACATAATAAAAAAGACAACACACTTTTCTATACAACAACAAGAATGACTTTGAATAAACTAAAAATTTAAACCCATGCACAAATATATCCTTCGTAAACTCATTTGAAAATTGAAATATAAAAACAACATAGCAGAATCCACAAGACAATACTCATTTTTATATCACAACATGAATAACTTTGAATAACATGTAAATCTATACCTATGCATAGATTAACAATATAACATAATACAAATGACCATACACATTTTTATACAACAACTATAATGACTAACTATGAATGCACCGAAAATTGAAACCCATGCATAGATATATCCTTTGTAAACTCACTTGAAATATAAAAATAATATAGCATAATAGAAATGAAAATACTCACTTTTATACTACAACAAGAATGAATATGAGTAAACTAAAATTTAAACACATGCATAGATATATCATTCGTAAACTCATTTGAAAATTGAAATATAAAACAACATAGCATAATATATGGAAATTGAAATTTAACCCTTTCATTAATATCTCCATCGTAAACTAACATTGAATATGAAAACAATATAGCATAATAAAAAAACAAAATGAAAATAACACACAATTATAAATGTAAATAGTGTAATAGTAAAATAATAAAAGCAAGTATCTTGTTTTCAAATGAAAACGTATGAAATGTCTTAAAATTGTCTTTCGAAATATCAAGTTTTAAAATTCAATTTCTAACTTCAAAATATTTTCCCCCTTCCTCCACTCCTTTTTCCTTCTCAATGGCTTCCACAGTATCCATAGCAACGGCTCCTCCCTCTTCTTTCCCATGTTCAGCTCCTTTTTCCTCATCCACTACTTCCACAATTACCACAACCTGCATTACAACGACTCTTTTCTCAGGTTGGGTAATAGTACTATCAATTGCTCTAGAATTGATAAGGATCTTCTCAACATTTTACATTCCATCGAGAAGGGTGCTTTCTTCTTTGCCAACATCTTCAGATGTTGGTCCTTGAACTTCTTTACCCTTCTCCGTTAGCAGAACATCAGGATCCAATCCGTTGTGGATAATGATTTTTCGTAAAATGTTGTTTTGTCAAATTGATTCCTGTGCTCTTTTTTTCATTGCCATGGAAGCGTTTAAGAATTCCTTTGCCATCCTGAGATAGTCATGCAGGTTTTGAACTTGCTTCTTGAGATTTTCATACTTTACCTGCAAAAAGGAAAAATAGTTAATAAACATTAAAATATAATTACATTTTAAAAAAGAGAACAAAAATTTTTGAACACAAAAATGATTATGTCAAACCTCAGCAACATTCTTTGCAGCTACAACAACAACAACCTTTTTCTTATCACTTGCCCATTCATTGTAATAAGCTTGGGCCTCACCGTTTATGTTCTCCAATATGTTCATCATAAACTTTAAAATTTCATCTGTGTATGATGTATTCACATTCAAAATACCATATTTTACTTGCTATAGCAGAGCCTCCATCTTTTCAGGTTCATTTTTAAAAACAATTTTTTTTTCTCTTTTTGAAAAATTATTGTATCGGGCATTAATTTCCTTTATCAACACCTTTGCCCGATACTCCCATTTTTTTATTTATGTTATATCCGAAAGTAGTAAATCCATGATTGTAGATTCAACATTATCAGAAACCAAATATTTTTTTGAAATGTTTAATCTTTCATCCTCTTGTCGAGGAGGAGCCTGACGGGTGCTTGTTTCCCTTGGAGGAGATTTGCTTGAACATTTTGCACCTTCATTTCCTTTGTCTTGAAGCAATTATGATAGTTGGAAAGTAGTGGGTGTGTTATTATCTTGCAAAAATAAATCTTTATCAAGTGGAACTTCATCCAACCCAGCACCAGAAGCTTCTGGTATATCCTTAAAAGTAAAATTAGCAATAGAAATATGGCCAAATCCTAAAAAAGTCTTTGATGCTTCCTTCTCTGATAATTGTTGTGTTGCTTCTCTCTACGGCCGAGATGGAAGAAAGTGTTTTCCAACTAGGAAGCATTGACCTCGCATTTGAGTTTGGCGTTGTGGAGGAGGGGGAGGCATTTGTTGATTTTGTTGACGAAATTGTTGTAAGGGACCTTGAAACATAAAAATAAAAATTAGTTATAAATTTTGTGAAGGTAGAAAATAAAAAATAGTTATAAAATTAAATTATGAAAATTGGTAGCAAACTTTGTTATAACACTTACCGACAGAAGAAAAAACATCTTGCGTAGCTGCTGTTGCAAATGGAATGTTGGCATGCTGTACATCTTAAAAAATAACAAAATTAATTAAAAACAGTAAAAAATTTGTGAAAATTTTGTTTCGGTAGTAATTAAAACTTACTCCCCGAAGATGAAACCTCTTGCGCAACTACGCCCGTTGGCACAGGATGTGCAACCGCAGGTTGTCGACGATCAGGAGAACTAGATCTTCTATGTTTTCGTGTTGATCTTCTCCTTACCAGTGGTGTTGTTTCCTCCGTAGGAGTTTCGAAGTCTCCTGATTCCTCTGGATTATAACCTCTAACAACAACATCTCACTTTGAAGAGGAAGAGGAAGCCCTTTTCTGTGTTTGGTATAAAATGTCAAAATTACAAAAAGACAAACAATGGAAAAATAAAAAAAATTACTTAAATATTAACAAAAAAATTACTTGAACCTGATGTTCTGTCATGGCTAAATTGACTAGGGTTGAGTGCCAAGATGTTGGTACAGGAGTGTTCTGTAAATTATAAAAATATTCATAAAAAAAAACAATAATATAATTGCATGTGCTAACTATCGGCGAGGGTGAAGCGTGGGTTTTCACGTTCTCAATTTCCAATCTGATCCGATGTGAGACATAGGTGGACCAATCGAATTTCTGGTGTGCAATACAATGGACCAAATACGCTAAGGCCCACATCAGAATTTTTGTCGACCTTCCTTGCAAAACGAGCCTAGCAAGGAAGAATTCGCAACATGCCCGAAGAAATTTATTTTCAATCGTCGGTATGGTCAAACCCCTTCTGGACTTGGTGGACGTAACTGCAAAAATACAAAATCAGTAATTGTACACCAGTGACAAGAATTTAAATTAAATTAAATAAAAAAATAGTTATACCTTGAAAAGATTCTAACTGCACTTTGAAGTTGGTCTCCAAGTAGAGTTTGTCCTCATCAGTTAATTGGTATTTGGAAGTGATAGGCTCAACACCAGCGTGGGGCAATGCTATCAATCTGGTGATATCTGTGGCTGTGAAAGAAAGAACGATGTTTTTTTTGTCGACGACAAGATTTACCTTGCTCGAATCCATATTATAAGTTGCAATGATCCTCTCCACCAGTTTAATGTTCGTGTCGAAATGTGGCATTGAAACTAGACCCGAAGACCACAGTCCGTGACCCAAGACATGTCATAACCCGGTGTTGATAAAATTTTTGAAATCAGGGGGTAAACCAGGTTTTTATAATTAACTTTAATTGTTCCAGGGGTTGTAGGGGACGCCATAGGGTGTACGGGTATGGATAAGAAGATATAGTGGACAAGGGTTCAAACGGGAGAAAAAGGGTTAAAAATCGCTTAAAAATGGAGGAAGAGGGTTAAGAATACGTTAAAATGAGAGGAAAAGGGGTGAGAATGCATTAAAACTAGAGGAAAACGGTTAAAACTATGATAGAAAAGATGAGAAAATGACTGCTAATCCCTTTATATAGACTTTTCTACATGCAATAAGCTCCTGGATGGGTGACACGTGTCCTCTGCATGCAATCATTCAACGGATGGACGACACGTGACACATCAACACTGTTGCTGCACATCGACATGCTTGTAATCAATCATCTTACTTGCAACCGATAGACATTACTGCAACCGATCGTCATGCCCGTAGCCTATCGTCATGCCCGTAGCCTATCGTCATGCCTATAACTGATCATCGACACGTGACACATCATCGACACGTGACACATCAACACTGTTGCTGCACATCGACATGCTTGTAATCAATCATCTTACTTGTAATCAATCATCTTACTTGCAACCGATAGACATTCCTGCAACCGATCGTCATGCCCGTAGCCTATCGTCATGCCTATAACTGATCATCTTGTCGGCAACCAATCGATATTCTTGCAATTGATTGTCATGCTTGTAGCCTATCATCATGCCTGCAATCGATCGACATTCCTGCAGCCGATCATCATGCCTGAAATCGATTTGCATTCCATAAGCCGATCGTCATGCCTGCAGCTGATCGGTATTCTTACAACCGATCGTCATGCTTACAACCGATCGACATTCCATAAGTCGATCGTCATGTCTCCAACAGCTCGTCATGTCTGCAATCGATTGTCATGTCTACATACTATCATCATGCTTGCAATCGACCATCATGCCTGCAGCTGCTCATCATGTATGCAGCTGATCGACATTCCTGCAATCGATCGACATGCCTGTAGTTGATCGGCATACCTACAACCGATCGTCATGCCTGCAACTGATAGGTATACCTGTAGCCAAACGTCATGCATGCATCCAATCAGTATGCCTCCAGTCGATCGTCATACCTGCAGTCGATCGATATGCTTCCAACTGATCGTCGTGCCTTTAGTCGATCGACATTCCTGTAGTTGATCGACATTCCTACAATCAATCGGTATTCCTACAGTCGATCGTCATGCCTACAACCGATCATCATGACTGCAACCGATCAGCATTCTTGCAACCGATCGATATTCTTGTAGCCGATCGTCATGCCTGTAGCTGATCGTCATGCTATCGATCGTCATGTCGGCCTAAAGTCTTTTATATCGACCGAAAGCTTTTAAGTATGTCATACATTTTTTTGATTTTGCAAACCGATATTCATAGCCCCCAACATAAAAAAATTTGCCACGGTTTGAAATTTTTTGGGGACAATTTAATGAAATTTGCCACGCTTTGAAATTTTTTGGAAACAAATAAATGCAATTCACCATGTATACTTCTACAAATATTGTCGAGATTCCAAGACAATTCGCGTTAATTTTATAAATAGGTTTTGAGACCGACCCCTTATGCATAACCTTGGCTACACAAGCATAACATCAACATTGACACCTTAAAAAATTACATTGAGTAGAGTCTACTCATGTAGATGATATCCATATCTTCGAGGTCTCCTTTGGAAAGAGACCCTCAAGTGGGAAGCAGGGGTTCTAACGAGCCCCCCTCGCACGCACATGGCGTGTTTAGGTTTTTGAATCTACAATTTGTTATAATCATCATTCACTTGTTAATAATTAAATTTGTATTGTCTCAAGGGAGACTACGCAACAATTTGGTCTTTGGCTTTTCTTTAAGAGGTCCAAGGTTCAAATTACGACATGGGCGAGTGTGTAAGGGGGTGGGTGTGTGTATGACTGTGTTAAATTCTCTATTGATAAGCTCAGCTCGCTCCTTGAAAAGCCATGGTGGGATGGGGATACCCAACTCTAAGTTTCGATCTTAGGGATTTCTCATACTAACCAGATCCCCTCAATAAAAAAATTAAAAAGTATTACATAATTATACTATTAAAATATTTATCCTATTTATAAGTTCAACGCACCCCTTATGAGAGGTCATGGTTGGGATACGGATACCCACATTGATCGTAAGAGTTTCTTACACTAACCTAATAAAAATATATATTTATCTTATTTATTATTGTAAATATAAAATAGACCAAAATTATTTACAAATATAAAAAATTGCAAAATATATATACTTTTAAATTTTAAAATATAATAAAAAAATAAACTTATATTATTAATTTTTATAAATTTTGTTTAATACTATTAAAAAATTAGACAAATTTTTAAATTTTATAATATAATAAAAAATACTTATTTTTTAATATTATAAAATATAAAAAACACAATAAAAACCATTTAAATATTTAAAAATATGCAAGACCTCCATTCCTTCACAGACTTTAAAAGGCGTGTCCCCTGCGAAACAACGTGGAATTCCCCGTGAAACAACGTGGAATTTTCAAAAGTGGCACTAGCTACCTTCATTCGTCTTTCGTAGTGTATGTTATATTATTGTGGGAAATTTTTATGATCGATGCATAAAATTGAATAGTTCTGGTAAAGTCACCACACACTCATCCTTCAAGTATACGCCACAATTTGAATTTGAACCATACGCCACAATTTGAATTTGAACCTTCGCTGCGGTTTGAAAGGTGCACAATTTAGACCTTCCTTCAAAAAATTTAAAGACCCTTGTTCCTTCAAAGACTTCAAATAGCGTGTCCTCTGCGAAACAACTTGAATTTTTCAATAGTGAAAGGTGCACAATTTAGAGCTTCATTCAAAAAATTCAAAGACCCTTGTTCCTTCAAAGACTTCAAATAGCGTGTCCTCTGCGAAACAACTTGAATTTTTCACGAGTGGTAGGTCTTCATTCAAAAGATTTTTTAATGGCGTGCCCCATGCGTAGCAATATGGAATTTTCAAGGACTTTTAATGGCGTGCCCATCGGTAGCAAAGTGGAATTTTCAAGGAATAAGTATGAAAGAACTGTGAAACTTCACTCTGTTATGAAGATGAAATATATATGTAATGCCCTGCGTCCTGTAATCCATAACACTATCTCATTCAGCCCTCTTTTATTCAGTTGAAGGTATTTATGTTTCTATTCTCGTTTAGGCTGTACCTCTCGTTTGAGTTCAATTTCTTACTTTATTAAAAATGATTTAATTTTATTTATTTTTCTCTTTCTTAACCAAAGCTTTTACAGGTCAGATCGTTGAATATTAAGTGAAATGGAAAAATATCCGTGTGCCATGCTATGCTTGTTGATTGTCATCAGTTGGTGTTGTGTAAGGATAAGTTGCAATGTCACATGCCTACCGGAGGAAAGACATGCTCTGTTCAAATTAAAGAAGGACTACCCTGCATATGTATTGCCTTCATGGCAGGGTTATAATTGTTGTCAGTGGGATGGTGTTGAGTGCAGCAACCATACATCTCATGTCATCCAACTTGATCTTCATTCCATGGGGCAAAGGGAAAATGCTAGCTATGCTCTCTCTCCAGCTTTGTTTGGCTTAAAACACTTACAATATTTGGACTTTAGTTATAATCTTCTGGTTGGTGTTATACCTGCAGGTATTTGGAATTTCTTTTTAGCAATTGAGGTCAACATTCTACCCTTTATTTGATATTAATGTAAGGCTTTAATTGTAATTATTTTATGTGCAGGAATTTCAACACATAAGGAGCTGAGATATTTGGACCTCAGTTCCAACAATTTCGAGGGTGGAATTCCAAAGTGCCTGGGCTCTTTAAAGAGGTTAACTCATTTGGACCTCAGTGCCTGCAATCTGTCAGGTTCCATTCCCAGTACTCTCATTAATCTTACATCCCTCTCATTTCTGGACCTCAGTTACAACAATTTTGAGGGTGTAATTCCAAACTCCCTGGGCTCTTTGAAGAAGTTAACTTACCTAAGTATGTCTCATTGCAATCTGTCAGGTCCCATTCCTTCCTCCATTGGCAATCTCTCCGCCCTTCAAACATTGTATCTTAAGGCCAACTCATTAAGGGGAGAAATTCCGAATTCTCTTGGCTGTCTTTCTCTCCTTTATCAGATTGATTTATCATTCAACAATTTACAAGACAACGTTTCTCTCTCTTTCTTTCAAAATAGTATTAATCTTTTTTACCTAGATCTATCATACAATCAGTTGACTGTCCACATTGATCCTCAATGGATACCTCCATTTAATTATATTAGGGAATTGCATTTGGCTTCATGTAATATTAAAGGTACAATCCCTCCATTCCTTTCAACACAATATCAACTGTATTCTTTGGATCTGTCGAACAACAACATTTTTGGAAGCATTCCAACTTGGATCACAGAATATGAGTGGAAATATCTTAACATTTCATTCAATAACTTGGAAGGTCAAGTTCCGTCTAGTTTGAACATATCCACCCTTGACTTTGGCACCTTAGATTTGCATAATAATATGTTGAAAGGTTCTCTTCCTATTCCCTCAGTGCCGTCCTATGGATTAATGGTACTGGACCTGTCTCACAACCTATTCACAGGTGTTATCCCAGAGGAAATTGGAATGCTGCTTCCTGATGTTCAGTTCCTGTCATTTTCAGCAAATAATTTAAGTGGTGGTATTCCTATTTCCATTGGTCATCTGCAACAACTAGAGGTTTTGGATCTGTCAAATAACGCTTTGTATGGTAAAATACCGCCAACCATAACCAACTGCTCGGCTTTGCAAAGATTGAATTTGGCAAACACTCATTTGGAAGGAGAGATTCCATCTGCAATAGGAAGGCTTGGAGAACTCAAAACACTGCACCTCAATGACAACATGCTCAGGGGAAATTTGCCACCGAGTCTCCAAAATTGTTCCAAGTTGCAGATTTTAGAAGTTGGTAATAATTTCTTGTTTGGAAAGATACCAGTTTGGTTAGCAGCGTTTCCTGAGTTGATGATACTTATCTTGAGATCAAATCAATTCCAGGGATGCATTCCACATGAACTGGGAAATCTTTCAAGTCTTCATGTTTTAGATCTTTCAAATAACAGTTTGATTTGTGGCATCCCACCAGAGCTGGGGAAACTGGCAGCCATGATGGAGGAAAAAATGAAAAGTTTGAATGATTCTAACAATTCCAGCTTATATTACAAGGAAGAGATCCAGGTGACCACCAAAGAACTGGATATGGTGTATGTCAATTCTGTCCTGTTACTGATAACATGCATTGATCTTTCTGGAAATAAACTAACAGGTTTCATTCCTCCAGAAATTGGAGAACTTAAAGGCCTACATGCCCTCAATTTCTCTAGGAACAATCTCACAGGAGAAATTCCCAAAAGTTTTGGAATGCTGAGGCAGTTAGAATCACTAGATCTTTCCTCTAATAAATTGGAAGGCAAGATTCCAGATGAAATGTTACAAGCTCATTCTTTGGCATTTTTTATTGTGTCAAACAACAGGCTATGTGGAAGAATACCAGGAGGAGGTCAGTTCTCGACATTCAAAGTTTATTATTTCTCAGGAAATCCTTGTTTATGTGGGTTTCCACTCAATGCCAAATGTGATTTCCAAAACTCTGTTCCATATTCTCAAGGAGAGGAGGAGGATGGAAATTTTCCCATGTAGGGTGGATGGCAAGCTATGCCTCTGGTTTCTGGGGAGTGTTTATACCAATCATTCTAAACAGGACATGGAGGAAAAAATATTTTAAAATGATAGATAAGATTATAATCAGAGCTAGAAAGTAAGCCATAATTTTATTGTAGGAACCTTTATCCTGTTGTACCATATATCATTTCATAATAAATTATTAGCATTATTACAGTTGTCCAAATATCAATTTAAAATATTTTATCTCTATTTACGCATCCATGTTTACACCACGCGATAGGTCTGTTTTTACCTATAAAAAGACTATTAGAAAATATACATAAAATAATTTTTGTCTCAACTCTATTTATTAAACTGACTTAGAGGTAAGCTGAATATATGTACTGTATACTTTTTTAAGGTAAACGCCTCTAGAGTTTGGAGTACGTTCACACTGATTCCAAAACTTTTATTTTGTTGATGCCCGTTAAAAAATTATACGGACGGATTTTCACTTAACTTCTTTTTCAAACCTCTCGTATTATATATATAACTCAAGTTTCAAATATAATTTATTAGATAATTTATTTTATTTTTAAAATATTTAATAATTAAAATTTTATAATTTATTAATATATATTTAAAATTTTAAATAAGAGATTAAAGTTTAAATATAAAAATAAAAAAATTGTATAGCATGTTTTATTGATTTGAAATGAGTAGTTGTATGAATAAAAAATATAATAAAAAATCTAAAATAAATTAAAAATAATTTTTCACTTTTTAATATAATCTTCCCTCAACTTTCCTAGTTTAATAAGGCGAGTACAGGTATGATTTTACAATTTGTTTTTATTTTATAAATGGATAATAATTTTTTTAATAAAACTTAAAATAACAATAATAATTATTTTAGTTTGTACATTCTTGTATAATTTTAATAAAAGTTTATATGTATGTCGTATTTAATTATCCTCTTAATTGAGATGTTTTAATTAGATATTTACATTTATTTTTAAAAAAAGTTTGAATTTTTTATATTATTTTTTTGATCTTTTTCAATTTTTTTTTGTAAATAATTTTCTTTTTACAATTTCCAATCTTGTTTATTCATCTATCTAAGTGAAATCTTGATTAATGGTGGTTTTTGATGATGCTAAGTTGTCATTGTACCACTTGCATATTCATAACTGTTGTGTGCGTCAAGTTCCATGCTTTTGCTGCTTTGGTTTGATATTTCGAATGATTGGTCTTGTTGTTCCTTAATGTTAATGTTGTTGCACTTCTTTGAAATTCAGAAACATTATGTTTTTTTCTACCAAACATTGTCATACTTGATACCTTTCTGACTTCATGAAGATCTATATTATTGAAAAGTCATACCTCCAAGATTGTTGTGGTTCAGATGGTGTGGGTGTCATATGTTGCAACCTTAATATTTTGTTTCCTTTTTCATTTTATTCTTCAAAAATTGGTTTTGGTGCATCTTTGTGCACTTATGACAAGGCTTCCTTGGCCTTTGTTCTTGCTTCTTTCATGAGCTCTATTTTTGTTTCTAATGTAAGTTCAACTTTTGCGTTCTCTAATAATTCTTCCACTTGTTCGATTGCTATAACTCCTCCTTGCTTCTTAAGATTTTCTTTTTGGATGCAACCATGAACTTACACATTGTCATCTTTATTTTTTTCTTCTATTATTATATTTGAAGCCTTTTCATTTCTTCTTCGTACCAAACTAGCTATCGTTTTATAAGGGTTCCACTAACTCAAGAATGCATGTTCTATTTCATTCCAAGTGAAACTATATTTCTTTCTTTAGCAATACTTGCCCACCAATCATGAGCTTCCGTTTTTAATATAGAAAAGTTTGCAAGACCAAAAAATTTCATCGGAATATAAAGATCTAAACTTCATCCACCATTCTGGAGCATCAATGTCATCCTTTTTAATGAAAATTGGTAACTCCATAATGTCAACCGTAAAATTTCTTAAAAGCAACTAAGACTATGAAAAAAAGTTTAAAGTTTTTTAATTTTTTTTCTAATTCTTTATTCCTTGCTATCAACAAATAACTTTGTATATTTTCTTCAAAAAAAAATTCCACTTCAACCGATCTTATTTAAAGGGTTGTAATCTTCCTTAGTAACATTTCCTTAAATCCTTCTCTCCACAATATTTATTGAAACAATTTTTACTTTACTTCTAAAATTTGATCACTTCCAAATTTCCATAATTCATTATTTTTTTTCTGTTGATGTTATTCTTACTGTTGAAAATAATGTATCCTACTCTCATGTAAAAATTTTCATTGTACAAATCCTTATCTTTCAACCTTCTCCTACGCAACTCTAATCTTTCATGTAAACATTTTTATTATATAAACCCTTATCCCTAATATTTCAACTTTAATGAGTTATTTTCCCATTCTTCTACTATTGTTTGAATGAAGTAACCTCTAATATTTCATGTAGATATTTTCATTGTACAAACCATTATATTTCAACCTTTCGCTATGCAACCCCTAATCTTTCAACTTTAACAAGTTATTTTTGCACTCTTTTACTACTATTTGAATGAGGTAGAGATCTTTCGGTATATTATCTTTAATTCTTCGAATCCCTTCTAAATTAATGTGGTCTTGTCTATACATAATTTTTGAATTAGCACTTATCACAGTTGTAGGCCGCATCTTCATAAACATCAAATGACATGCAATTTTAATTAATTTTATGTTGGATAGAAATGAATTTCTCTCCAAAAAATGGAACACACCAATTTTATGCATGCCAGAAAAAACGATTGGGCAAATTTCTATTAATCAAATTGTATTTAACAAATTAAACTAATAAAATCTTGTTTGGATTAATCACTTAATCACATGTTCAGTCTTCTCATGTCGTGTTTTCATGGAGTTCATAGAAATGTTGCTCTATTTTTCCTATGTTAGAATTTAGTTCCACTTTAATACCTCCTCTTATTTTTCTATCATGTTCATATTCAACATTCCCTTGAAAGTGGATGAATTTAATAAGTTGAAAATATATCATTTGATAGTTATTATAATATATCTGCATTGAAATTGATCTTTCAAAGGACCTTAAGGATTCTATTGATATTCAGGTTGGTGATATCTATTTCCAACATTGGGTGGTTAATATCAATCTCCTCGGTGTTAGTTTGCAACTCACAAGATAAAATATTGTCCTCTTATGGAGGGTTGATTAAAAAATAAGCTCCAATAGAGACTTCAACACCTTCGAACATAGTTAAATTTGTCCCTCCCACTAATGGAGGGTAGGAATGAACATTTGTCACTAGGAAAAATGGTAAAGGAAACTAGTCACAACCTTATGTGGGAGTTGGTAAAAGGAGTCTCAACCGAGCTCTCAATAAAGGAGCTCTCATGCAACCTCTATAGAAGGAACTTCTATTTCTCTTCTTGTAGGTACCTCTAGTGGTAATAATAAAAATGTTTCTCCAACTCTTCAAACCTCCCAGTCGGCTGAGACATCAACTATGCTAGAGTCTATCCCCTCAAGTAGATGCCCTATCTCTCCACCTAATATACCTAGCAAATTTCCCTCACAAAACCCTCGTCACTCTCACAGTCCAATTAGGGAGGCCTTAAGCATCACTCTAGAGAAGTGATAACAGATATATTTTTTTCGTGAAATCTATAATAGGTTTCTCACAAGCACCTTTGAATCTTTGGTAGATTTCAAGGACTCTAAGGTCATCGAAGAAAATATGCTCCTTGATCATGTCTCATGAAGTGCATGTCTTGGAATATTAGGGGTTTGATAGATCCTATGCATAAGTACATAGTGCGTTAGGGTTTGGATGAATTCAAGACCAAATTTGGCAGTATTAATATTCTTTACCTTCAAGAAGTCAAAGTCACTAACTTTATTTTGTCAAGTACTTGTTCCTTTATTTAGCCTCGATGCCACATATTTTATACTATGCATAACATAGGTAAATGAGTGGTAATCATCTACCTTTTAGAATCTTATCATTCTAGACTGATCTCTTAGGTTTGTGACCCTTATAATCATGTCATCTGGATTGTGAAGGAGATTTATGGCCATATTCTTAGTATGCTCAACATCTATATGCCTAACGATGCCAATGATCATTATGCACTTTGATGGTGGGAAATGCTCTCCCTCCTCCCTATTTTTTGGTTGCTCTACGAAGACTTCAATATGATCAAATTTCCACATGACAAGGTGGGTTTTCTTCCCATGGGGTGGGTCACAAGGGAAAGAGAAACATGAATTTTCATGAAAGAAACGTTGAGGCTCTCTGACTCCAATAGCTACTTTTTACCATTTGTGTTCCTTGCTAGTGCCTGGTTCACATGGTCTAATAATCAATAGGGTGAGAGTTGTATTCTAAAAATATTGGATATATTCAATGCTCTTAGATTCTAATATTTTTTTCTTTAAGTGGCCCTCATCTTCTCTCTTTGTATCTTTCCACCCTGAGCTCTACTTGTCTGACCATTCTTCCATTTCCTTTTTCAATACAGTTTCTTGTGCCCCCATTCCTCTTTCTCGATCACAATTTTACCTTAATACCTCTATTCTCCACCATCCCATGTTGAGGGCCTATGTTATTAAACTCTAGAATTTAATCCCTAGACCGAAAAAAGCATCAAAATAGATTGATTGGTGGAATATTGCTATCCAACACACTACCAGCTTTCTATACTCGCTTGAACATAAAATTGTTAAGCTTTGTCATTGCTCTAACATTGCTCTTAAGCGAGAGTTGTAAGTGGCCTCAACTCAACTTCAATCCAATCCTTTCAATGAGGAGCTTTAGAGGCACCTTGCTATGGTCAAACACTAGCTTCTAATGGTAAAGCATTATGATGTGTTAGCTTTTGATGATGATGGTAGTAAAGGAAATGCAACCACAAGATATGAAATATGTAAGCTATGATAAGTAAATGATAATGGAAAGATAATATGTAGGAAAATAATGAGATATACTTATGTAATAACTTATAAATATGTCATTAAAGGATACTCACAAAAATAGCACAATATAGTATAATAGAGGATATGAACACTCCACAAACTAATATGAAAGGGCTACATTGTACCCATGCTCCTAATCTATGCTACTCACTATCTATGCTACTAACACACTATGTATGCAGTCTCACTCTACCTATTCACTACCAATAAGACCTTTATATAGGAATATAGGTCACTTGAGCCTTACTCCATCTATGAATCTTCATCTACCTTTCCTATGACTCATGTACAAGTGGACTCCTTGTACATTTACATCATTGCACATTGACACTTATGCATTTATTACATAGCTAGAAATAACTACTTTACTTTACTCTAAAGTAAGCTCCTACTCTAGTTAATGTACCCAAGGTGGTACATAGACATGTACCAAATAATGTAATATATGAGCATTGTTGGATGAGTGTTACTCTAGTGGTTGGTGCTCTCTCGAACAAGCATTATTCCAATGGCTAGTGCTCTCTTGGACGAGTGTTGTTCTAATGAGTGCCTATATCCAAGTGCTAGAATTATGAAATGTCTACCTTCCTTTGTTCCAAGTGGTACAATATTTCTTCCTTGTTAAGACAAGTGTTTGTGCCTTCCTTGCATGCACACTTATCTTCAACGTACCAATTCCTTAAATATTCTCAACGTTTATTCTTGCCAACTATTTGCAAGCTTTATTTGCCTCCTTTGTGATAGCAAAGTGTGATATGGCTCCTCCTTTTCTCCAATGAATATGGAGAATGTATTCCCATAAGGTTGGTTCCAACTATGTAGATTCTTAAGCATTGCAATGACAATTTTCTACTAGCAGTTCTTCCATGTTAGATCTTGGTAAGGCACTCCTTGTAAGCTCTTGTTTTACATAACTTGTGCTTCATTGTCCTTAGTATTATCCTCCTTGTAATGAGTGTTGCCTTCTTACATAAGATTGTTGATACTATAGGTTTCTTGCTACGTAGGTACTTAGTTGGTAGTTTGGTGATGTGGGTATCGATCCCTTTGAACCAACTCTACTCTTTAAGCTCATTTATTGTGCTTTCATCTTGCTAGTGGTGGATGTTGAGCTCTCTAAGATGGATCTTCTTTTAAGGGTCTTTTCTAGTGTTGATGGCGATCACTTGCTGACTAAAATAGTGCTAGCCATTGTAATACCTTTTATAAGATAATATATTTTATCCTCCTTTGTTATTTACGTAGGACAAGAATAGTGCTTCTTAAGTCATGTAAATGACTCTATAATAGTTAAGATAGAACACCTTAACTTGCACCAAATGTTTAGTCTGAATGTCTATTTTTGAAACTCTTTGACTCCTTTGATGAGGCGACTTTCTTCTCCACTCCTTAGAGGAATATCAACCTGTTTGGTGGCTTCTCTATACCTCAAACTATTGTAGGTTTCTTGCACCAAATAGTATCTCTAGACATTTTGATAGTATGTTGATTTGTTCTATTTTTTCTTAACTTAACAACCAATTTACATAATAATATTTACGAGTAATAAGTTTAATGCACTCAAAGAATAGCTAGCATAGTGCGACAATAATATTACTTTATTGCTCCTTCAAAGTTACTTATAAGATGCACTAAATAATCTCTGCAACTTTCACTTAATAGTAATGTAATAGGAAGATGATATTTTTATTTCTATCAAAATATATCTAACTCCTATTTAATGTGCAGGTTTAATCCTTAAGAGAAACTATCTTTTGCATTCCCTTTAAGATTATAATATGCAATCTTCTCTTTGCAACTTTAAAAATCTAGATGGTGCTTAATGAAAATGAACCACATTAAAGTTCAACTAATTCTTCCAACTTGTTGCTACGATTCCAACTTGAACCAATAAACTTTGTATATTTTCTTCAAAAAAAAATTCCACTTCAACCGATCTTATTTAAAGGGTTGTAATCTTCCTTAGTAACATTTCCTTAAATCCTTCTCTCCACAATATTTATTGAAACAATTTTTACTTTACTTCTAAAATTTGATCACTTCCAAATTTCCATAATTTATTATTTTTTTTCTGTTGATGTTATTCTTACTGTTGAAAATAATGTATCCTACTCTCATGTAAAAATTTTCATTGTACAAATCCTTATCTTTCAACCTTCTCCTACGCAACTCTAATCTTTCATGTAAACATTTTTATTATATAAACCCTTATCCCTAATCTTTCAACTTTAACGAGTTATTTTCCCATTCTTCTACTATTGTTTGAATGAAGTAACCTCTAATATTTCATGTAGATATTTTCATTGTACAAACCATTATATTTCAACCTTTCTCTATGCAACCCCTAATCTTTCAACTTTAACAAGTTATTTTTGCACTTACTACTATTTGAATGAGGTAAGCGATCTTTCGGTATATTATCTTTAATTCTTCGAATCCCTTCTAAATTAATGTGGTCTTGTCTATACATAATTTTTGAATTAGCACTTATCACAGTCGTAAGCCACATCTTCATAAACATCAAATGACATGCAATTTTAATTAATTCTAGGTTGGATAGAAATGAATTTCTCTCCAAACAATGGAACACACCAATTTTATGCATGCCAGACCAAACGATTGGGTAGATGTCTATTAATAAAATTGTATTTAACAAATTAAACTAATAAAATCTTGTTTGGCTTAATCACTTAATCACATGTTCAGTCTTCTCATGTCGTGTTTTCATGGAGTTCATAAAAATGTTGCTCTATTTTTCCTATGTTAGAATTTCGTTCCACTTTAATACCTCCTCTTATTTTTCTATCATGTTCATATTCAACATTCTCTTGAAAGTGGATGAATTTAATAAGATGAAAATATATCATTTGATAGTTATTATAATATATCTGCATTGAAATTGATCTTTCAAAGGACCTTAAGGATTCTATTGATATTCAGGTTGGTGATATCTATTTCCAACATTGGGTGGTTAATATCAATCTCCTCGGTGTTAGTTTGCAACTCACAAGATAAAATATTGTCCTCTTATGGAGGGTTGATTAAAAAACAAGCTCCAATAGAGACTTCAACACCTTCGAACATAGTTAAATTTGTCCTTCCCACTAGTGGAGGGCAGGAATGAACATCTGTAACTAGGAAAAATGGTAAAGGAAACTGGCTGCAACCTTCTATGGGAGTTGGTAAAAAGGAGTCTCAACTGAGCTCTCAATAAAGGAGCTCTCATGCAACCTCTATATATGGAACTTCTATTTCTCTTCCTGTAGGTACCTCTAGTGGTAATAATAAAAATGTTTCTCCAACTCTTCAAACCTCCCAGTCGGCTGAGACATCAACTATGCTAGAGTCTATCCCCTCAAGTAGATGCCCTATCTCTCCACCTAATATACCTAGCAAATTTCCCTCACAAAACCCTCGTCACTCTCACAGTCCAATTAGGGAGGCCTTAAGCATCACTCTAGAGAAGTGATAACAGATATATTTTTTTCCTGAAAACTATAATAGGTTTCTCACAAACACCTTTGAATATTTGATAGATTTCAAGGACTCTAAGGTCATCGAAGAAAATATGCTCCTTGATCATGTCTCATGAAGTGCATGTCTTGGAATATTAGGGGTTTGATAGATCCTATGCATAAGTACATAGTGCGTTAGGGTTTGGATGAATTCAAGACCAAATTTGGCAGTATTAATATTCTTTACCTTCAAGAAGTCAAAGTCACTAACTTTATTTTGTCAAGTACTTGTTCCTTTATTTAGCCTCGATGCCACATATTTTATACTATGCATAACATAGGTAAATGAGTGGTAATCATCTACCTTTTAGAATCTTATTATTCTAGACTGATATCTTAGGTTTGTGACCCTTCTAATCATGTCATCTAGATTGTGAAGGAGATTTATGGCCATATTCTTAGTATGCTCAACATCTATATGCCTAACGAT
Organism: Wollemia nobilis; assembly: GCA_028583015.1. Classification (NCBI taxonomy): domain Eukaryota; kingdom Viridiplantae; phylum Streptophyta; class Pinopsida; order Araucariales; family Araucariaceae; genus Wollemia; species Wollemia nobilis. The sequence goes on along the minus strand of JAQPPZ010008619.1, from coordinate 90,787 downwards.
GCCAATGATAATTATGCACTTTGATGGTGGGAAATGCTCTCCCTTCTCCCTATTTTTTGGTTGCTCTACGAAGACTTCAATATGATCAAATTTCCACATGACAAGGTGGGTTTTCTTCCCATGGGGTGGGTCACAAGGGAAAGAGAAACATGAATTTTCATGAAAGAAACGTTGAGTCTCTCTGACTCCAATAGCTTCTTTTTACCATTTGTGTTCCTTGCTAGTGCCTGGTTCACATGGTCTAATAATCAATAGGGTGAGAGTTGTATTCTAAAAATATTGGATATATTCAATGCTCTTAGATTCTAATATTTTTTTTTTTTAAGTGGCCCTCATCTTCTCTCTTTGTATCTTTCCACCCTGAGCTCTACTTGTCTGACCATTCTTCCATTTCCTTTTTCAATACGGTTTCTTCTGCCCCCATTCCTCTTTCTCGATCACAATTTTACCTTAATACCTCTATTCTCCACCATCCCATGTTGAGGGCCTATGTTATTAAACTCTAGAATCTAATCCCTAGACCGAAAAAGGCATCAAAATAGATTGATTGGTGGAATATTGCTATCCAACACACTACCAGCTTTCTATACTCGCTTGAACATAAGATTGTTAAGCTTTGTCATTGCTCTAACATTGCTCTTAAGCGAGAGTTGTAAGTGGCCTCAACTCAACTTCAATCGAATCCTTTCAATGAGGAGCTTTAGAGGCACCTTGCTATGGTCAAACACCAGCTTCTAATAGTAAAGCATTATGATGTGTTAGCTTTTGATAATGATGGTAATAAATGAAATGCAACCACAAGATATGAAATACGTAAGTTATGATAAGTAAATGATAATGGAAAGATAATATGTAGGAAAATAATGAGATATACTTATGTAATAACTTAGAAATATGTCATTAAATTATACTCACAAAAATAGCACAATATAGTATAATAGAGGATATGAACACTCCACAAACTAATATGAAAGGGCTACATTGTACCCATGCTCCTAATCTATGCTACTCACTATCTATGCTGCTAACACGCTATGTATGCAGTCTCACTCTACCTATTCACTACTAATAAGACCTTTATATAGGAATATAGGTCACTTGAGCCTTACTCCATCTATGAATATTCATCTACCTTTCCTATGACTCATGTACAAGTGGACTCCTTGTACATTTACATCATTGCATATTGACACTTATGCATTTATTACATAGCTGGAAATAATTACTTTACTTTACTCTAAAGTAAGCTCCTACTCTAGTTAATGTACCCAAGGTGGTACATAGACATGTACCAAATAATGTAATATATGAGCATTGTTGGATGAGTGTTACTCTAGTGGTTGGTGCTCTCTCGAACAAGCATTATTCCAATGGCTAGTGCTCTCTTGGACGAGTGTTGTTCTAATGAGTGCCTATATCCAAGTGCTAGAATTATGAAATGTCTACCTTCCTTTGTTCCAAGTGGTACAATATTTCTTCCTTGTTAAGACAAGTGTTTGTGCCTTCCTTGCATGCACACTTATCTTCAACATACCAATTCCTTAAATATTCTCAACATTTATTCTTGCCAACTATTTGTAAGATTTATTTTCCTCCTTTGCGATAGCAAAGTGTGAGATGGATTCTCCTTTTCTCCAATGAATATGGAGAATGTATTCCCATAAGGTTGGTTCCAACTATGTAGATTCTTAAGCATTGCAATGGCAATTTTCTACTAGCAGTTCTTCCATGTTAGATCTTGGTAAGGCACTCCTTGTAAGCTCTTGTTTTACATAACTTGTGCTTCATTGTCCTTAGTATTATCCTCCTTGTAATGAGTGTTGCCTTCTTACATAAGATTGTTGATACTATAGGTTTCTTGCTACGTAGGTACTTAGTTGGTAGTTTGGTGATGTGGGTATCGATCCCTTTGAACCAACTCTACTCGTTAAGCTCATTTATTGTGCTTTCATCTTGCTAGTGGTGGATGTTGAGATCTCTAAGATGGATCTTCTTTTAAGGGTCTTTGCTAGTGTTGATGGCGATCACTTGCTGACTAAAATAGCTCTTTTGACTATTATAATCTTAAAGGGAATGCAAAAGATAGTTTCACTTTCTAGATTCACCTTATTGCTACCTAAATTTTGATGGAATCATAGCTCTTTTGTATCTAAAATAATTATATAACTCAGAAATTTGCACCTTTCTAATTCTTCCAACTTGTTGCTTGATTTTATAGTAGGTGACTTCAACTTCTCATTCAGGATGTATCTTGGAAATCTAAATTTTTACAGCTAGTAATGTTGTCCTAATTGTTGCTTTCTCGTAGTCAATATATTCACGGAAATTCTATCCTTGAATCTCAAAGTAATTGGTAGGGTACTCCTCCAAATCACAACTGAGATTTTCCTTCAAGAACCCTTCAGTATTCTATTATATATTTAGCAAACCTCTATCTCCAAAATATACCTTATAACTATCAAAGGTAATCTTCAAATATCTTGGACTTGATAGACTTCTTCTATCTATGTTCTCCTTCAACCTCCTTGTTGAATTCTAACTTTAATCTCAAGAAACTAAAAGTCTTTAGGTCTTCACTAGTTTCCTTAGAAATTTAGAAAACTTACCAAATCCTTCTCTCTTAGGATTTTTTTTGGATGGCAACAATTGTCAAATGGACTTAATTTGGCTTACAATGTTTCTTATCCTCCAATTCTTTGGTCTGAAATTTCTAATAGCATACAAAAGACCCACCATAATTTGTGAATCAGACTAAACTATGATCTTTCTAACCTCATTCTCCCAAGCATTGAGAGAACCTTTTCTGATAGCCAGACCTTCAACTTCACTGCTAATAGCCCTTCCAAGACCCTCTAGCTCCCAATGGAGGATCTTCCCCTTGAAATATCTTATGAGAAAACCAATTCCTGCAGCCCTCAGGTTATCCTTAGCTACACCATCATAATTAATCTTTTCCCAACCTGGGGGAGGGGATTGCCTTGGTCCCAAATTTTGTGGCTTAGGAGTCCCCTCATTCACCTAAGTATTCTTATCCCTAAAGTGAGCTTTGACAATTTTAGAAATCTTGGTAACAATTTAATGCCAAACCAACTCCATTGGATTAAATTCCTCTCTAAAAATTTTGAAATTTCTTTCCAGTCATATGTGCCACCATATGAAGCTTGGGATTAGGGACCAACCTAGCTGAATGAAGGTATTCTTAATTTTTTTGCATTTCCAAATCTTCTAGATATTAGAAAGAGTCACCTGAAAGTTTAGGTGAACCTTAAAGAGGTCTAACCACCTTTTCCACAACTCTCTTACAAATGCACACTGAAAAAGCATATGATCAAGTGTCTCCTCATCGAGTTATACATGATGTAGTTGGAAGTACCATAAAAATATCTCTTCATAAGATTATCATAGGTGATACAACTCCTATGCATCACTTCCCAAGAAAAGAAATTAATTTTAGGCGAGCCCTTAACCATCCAAACTCTATCCCATGGGGCATCCTATAGGATCAATGGAGGAGGGAGCAAAGCATTATAACCATCATGAATAGTGAAAACACCTAGATTACCCGGGCCCAGAAAATCTTATCCACTTCCTCTTTTTCTATGAGGCACCTTTGCTTGAGGATCTTATCAATAAGAAGCCTTTGATGAAGAGGGACATGAATAGGACATTCTTCTAACCTCTTCCACTGAAAGAAAGAGAAATCTCCAATTTGTCAGGCAGTAATGTATGAAGCCACATTTATCCATCCTCTACCCTCAAGGCTTTGTTGCAAGGGCTGTAACTTTGGAAACTCATAGATTAATAGGGGATGTTGGTCCCAAGAATCACTCCAAAAGTTAGCTTAGTCTCCTTTACCTACTTTCTAGAAAAGTCTTGATTTTACCAATTGTTCACCAGCTTTCAAGACCTTCCAAATAATAGAGCCAAGGCCCCTTAAAGGAATATGACCAACTTCTTGATGAGGGATAGAACCCAAATACTTACTAGTGATGACTCTACTAAGGAAAGCATCTTTGTTGGATATCCATCTCCAATAAAACATCCCAGCAAGAGCTTGATTATTTAAAGCTGCTTTACAAAAACCAAGGACCCTTCGAGCTTTAAGCTGACATATTTTATCCCAACTAACTAGAGCCCACTTCTTATCCATCCTTGGGCCATCCCACAAAAAATTTCTCATAATTAAATCCAACTCTTTAAGGACTCTCATAGGGGCAGCTAGGATGGAGAATTTATAAACAAGCATGGCTTGGATCATCGATTGGATGAGAGCCATTCTTCCTCCAAAGGTAAGCCAATGGTGAGTCCAATGATTAACTTTAGAAACAATTCTATCCATTAAAGCTTTCCAATCAACAACCCTTAGGCTCTTAAAATGAAGGGGAATCCCTAGGTAATCAAGTGGAAGGGTACCCTAGGAAAATCTCAAAATGGATAAAATCTGATCCTAGATTCTTCTGTTTGTATTGAAGAAATAACCTTGGATTTGGTATCATTCACCTATTGAATAGTAGCATCCATGTAGATTTTTAAAATGGCTTTCAACATTCTAACCTCTTGAATACTGACCTCCCCAAAGAGACATGTATCATCCACAAATTAAAGGTGAGTTAACATCTCACCTAATTGCACATCTTTCAAAAGACCTTGTTGCTTATTTATTTGAAGGAATCTACCCAATCCTTCTGCTAGAATAATAAAAAGAAATGGAAATATGATCTCCTTGATGAATACCCTTGGAGGCATTAAAAGGGGTCGATGGGGAGCCGTTGATGAGAACAAAGAAGGAAATTGTTGAGACACAGCTCATGATCCACTATCTCCACTCCTGAGAGAAGCTAAAATTCTTATGCATTTGATCCAAAAACTGTCAAAGGACTCTATCATAAGTCTTAGACATATCTAATTTAATAAACATACCTCTTCGACTAGAATGGTGCATAGAATGGATAGCCTCATAGGCTAGAATAACTCCATCCATAATTTTATGCCCCTCCATAAATCCTTCTTTTTCCTGGGATATTATGTTGTCCATAATCTTTTTAAGCCTTTCAGCTATCAACTTAGTGATAATCTTATATGTCACATTGTAGAGAGCAATCGGGCGAAAATATCCAAGGTTGGCGGCTTGTCCCACTATAGGAATCAAAGTGAGGAAAGTATGATTTAGAGCCCGAAGCATAGTTATGTTTGAACAAAATTCTTCAACAGCCTGGGTTAAATCCTCTCCTATGACATCCCAAAAAGACTTAAAGGACTCTATTGGAAAACCATCGGGTCCTGGTTATTTCCCTAATTTCATGCTAAAAACTATGCTCCTCACCTCATATTTATCCACTAGTCTAAAAAGGGCTTGGTTTTGCTTAACTAAAATAATATGGGGGATACAGTTAAGTATCTCTTGTTGCACTGCAATATTAGGGATAGTAGGTGCAGTAAAAATATTTTGAAAAAATATATTTATTGCATGTTTCATACCTAGTATGGTGTCCATCACCTGTCCATTGGAATCCTAAAGGTAAGTCAAATAATTCCTTTGTCTTCTTGTCGATGCAGAGAGATGAAAGAAACTTGTGTTGCGATCCCCTTCCAATAACCAAGTAGTTATCGCTCTTTGTTTCCAGTAAATTTCCTCCTAATTTTTGATGGAGTCTAATTATTTTTTGACTAGTTCATTGTTGAAAATTTTGATTAGTAAGGTTGTCATTGATGTCAAATGTTTAGTACAAGGTAATATCATTGTGGTATAGGAAAAGTGGTAAAAGAATTGGTTATATTATTTTATATTATAAGCCAAACAGGTTGGCTAACAAGGTTGAAGGAAAGATTATGCCCATGGTTTTAAAGAGAAAAGGAGATTTTATAATATTTTAAATATTATAATAATAAATCCATAAAGGCTTATTAAAAAGAAGGGAAAAAGAATTGATGAAAACCCCAAAAGTATTGTTTAATACTAAATTAAATAATATTTAAAGTTAAATATTATATTAATAAATAATTAAATTTGATTTTGGCTAAGGCACCAAAAATTCAAATTTAATATTGGAGGCATATATTTACGTCGATGTTTTTAAAGTTACCTTGGAGCATATAAAAGGAGGAAACAAAAATTAAAAATGTAATTTGAATGCTTAAGAGTGGAAGCGCATGCGAACGAAATCGAACGGAGGAGAGAGGAGAAATGTGGAAGTTTCTCATTCATCGAACGAAGGAAAAGGGTTAACTAAAAGTGGCAAGCACTTTTTGTGTAGCAAGGGCTGGTAGCTCGAGCAGCAGGCAGGTCCTGCATTGGTCGATCGTAGAAGGAAGGTTCGAGGTTTGATTCCCCCTAGCACCGATTGAAGGTTTTATTTTTAGCTGTGGTTTAAAGCGACGAGTATAAAGTGGTGAGACTAAAATTTAGTCTCAACCACTTGGCTAGTGCAAGAGGTCAAGCACTGTGCTTGGTGAGTAGAGGTTAGAGGGTCGATTCCTGTCTGTGACAAAGCAAATTAAATTTTTGGTAAAGGTATGTGCCATGATGAGTTTATAAGGTATGTGCTGCATTATTGATTGTTGGCTATAGTATATTTGGTGGATGTTAATTTGACCTATGGTTTGAAACTTAGGAGATATAAGGAGAAATATTTTTGCATTATTTTAAAGGTTTGAATGACATTTATTTTATGAGATTGGAGTGATAAGTGTGTAGTTGGTTTATGTATCATTGTAATTATTTTATCTTTGAAAATAAATTGGAGTGAAAATTATTTTGAAAGAGTGGAGATAAAAGGTGTAAGAGTCTTGTCATTTGATTGTAATTCTTGTTTTTACAAAAGGGAGAAATTGTTGAGAGAGTTTTTGCATTGTCCATGAAAACTAGAGAAGAATTCTAGAATATTATTTTCATAATTCTTTGAGCATATTGTTGAGGGAATATTCATGTGGAGGTTTTGAGATAGACTATTGTTATCTAACCTTGGTGTGGCACAAAAGGAATTTATTGTGAGTAAGACATGTTTTGAAGATATATCTCCATCAAAGCAAAAAGGTATGGGCACATCATCTTTTGTTTGAAGTATTTTTTGGATTGAATGTTGTGAAACATAAGGTGGAGTGAAAAGGATTGTTTGATGAGCATTGTTGGAAATATTTGAGTGAGTTCTATGTGCTTCATTGTTGAATGTTTGGAGAACATTTGAGATAGAGATTATGAATTATTTGAGTTAGGGTTTGAGACCTACATTGTGTTCTTTGTTGGAAGTAGTGTGAAACACTTGGTTAGGGTTTGTAAGCAAGTTGTGCTTCATTGGTTGAATGATTGAGTGAAATTCTTGAGCATTGGTTTTGAGTGATATTGAAAGTGAATGTGCAAACATTAGAAATCAGATTTGTGAAAGCGACAGACTTAATGATTGAGTAGAACATATTGAGTTTTTGATAGAGTACATCATTCTCTATATGTTCCAGAGGTTAATCAAATTCTAAATAGAATATGTCTAAAATGCTTCAAGTTAAAGAAATTACTTTGAAGATTAGATAAAACATTTGATAGAATTGTGTGCAATATTTGAGATTGATTGAGCATATCTTGTGAGTTGTTTTGAGCATGTGTTAGAGCATATTTGAGCAAGTCTTGATGAAGGCTTGAGAGTAGAATTGAGCAAGTCTTGATGAAGACTTGAAGGTATATTTGAGCAAGTCTTAGTGAAGACTTGAAGGCAAATTTGAGAAAGTCTTTGTGAAGACTTGAAGGTAAATTTGAGAAATTCTTGGTGAAGACTTGAAGGTATATTTGAGCAAGTCTTGGTGAAAACTTGAAGACATATTTGAGCAAGTCTTGATGAAGACTTGAAGGTAGATTTGAGCAAGTCTTGGTGAAGACTTGAAGGAAGATTTGAGCAAGTCTTGTAAAGACTTGAGATATCATTAAGAGTAGGTTTGATTTGTTTAAGCTTTATGTTAAGGCTTGGGGATAGATTTGAGATAGAGATTTGTGAGGATATTTGTAAGTAGAGTTAGAGTAGATTTGTACTACACTTGTGATAGAGTTTGGTTTAGATTTAAGACAGAGTTGAGAGCAAGCTTTGGAGCTGATAGAGCATAGGACAATATTCTCTAGTGGATAGAGATCCATTAGCTAGGGTAGTGAGGACAAAGGTCTTCTGTGGAGAGATATCCACAAGCCAAATCAGTGGGGGTAGAAGTCTTATAGAAGATCATCAGCTAGAGAAGAGGGAAAATAGTTCTCCTATGAATAGAGATCCATGAACCAAAGTAAGGTGAAAGAGTTCTCCTATGAAGTGTGATCCGTGAACTAGCTGGGAAGATAGAGTTATTCTGTGGAGAGATATCCACGAACCAGTTGAGGAGATAAAATTCTCCTAGATCAAGTTCCACGAACCATAGAAAAGGAGAAAGAGTTCTCCTATGGAGAGAGATCCACAAACTAGAGCATAGGGAATTGGTATCTCCTTTGGATAGAAGTCCATAAACATTGTAATAGAGAATTGATTCCCAAGAATATTTATTGAGAAAATTTAGTAGAAAGGTTTTCTCCATGGAGTAGCCCACATTGGGTGAACCATGTTAAATTGGTGTCTCTATTTTGTGTGATGATTTGTGCATTGCTTTGATTACTACTATTATAATATTGGATAATATTTTTTGGGAAATAAAAGTGAAATTTGGTTTTATATTATTCACTTCCCCCCCTCTCAGTATAAGCTTGTGTTCTTCAATTGGTATTAGATCGGGTTCCTTCAAAGTTTAACAACTTGAAGGAAAAGTTTACAAAAACACAGATGGCATCTCAAAGTGGATCTTTAGTAAATAAGGCACCATTGTTCGATGGGAACAATTATACTTTTTGGAGCATAAGAATTAAGACTTACTTGATGGCACAAGGATATGAGACATGACAAGCAGTTGAGGATGGGTTCACACCTACAACTACTCCTCCCACATATAAATATGGTAAGCTCTTATACGTGAATAGTGCCAAAGCTAAGAATACAATCTTAAGTGGTTTACATGAAGCAGAGTTTGTAAAAGTTATGCATTGCGAATCAACAAAAGAGGTTTGGGAAAAACTTAAGCAAACATATGAGGGAGATAAAAATGTCAAGATGGCAAAATTACAAAATCACAACAAGACATTTGAAGACTTTAATATGAAATAAGAGGAAGATATTATTGCATATTTACTTCGTATGGATGAGGTTGTTAACACCATGTGAGGGCTTGGATTTAAAATTGAAGAATTCAATGTTGCTCAAAAGGTTTTAAGGTCACTTCCTATGAGGTATGATGGAAAGGTTTCAGTTATATAAGAAACAAGAGATATTGAAAAATTAATTATGGATGAGTTACATGAAACTCTCACAAGTTATGCGATGATAATAGTAAAGGATCATATTCTCAAGAAAGAGGCAACCTTCAAAGTGACAAAGAAGACAAAAGACAAGAAATCATAATCTAGTGGTGAGTCAAGAAGTAATTAAGAAGCTAACTATAGCAAAATAAATAAGAAGGATTCAAGAAAACAAAAGGTAAGAAAACAGTAAAGTGTTTCGATTGTGGTAAATATGGTCACTATGCATCTAACTATCTAAAAGCTAGAAGTAGTAGCAGTGAAGAGAAACAAGATCATAAGATAAAGGAAGCAGGAAAATCCAAGTATGAAAATAAAAAACATGTATGGACAAAGCAGGCATGAAAAAAAGTTTTTCCAAAGGCATAAGAAGAATTTTTATGCAAACAAGATAGGTAAAGTTTCAAGTGATAGTGATGAAAGATCCTCAGATAGTGAAGAAGAAGAAATTCTCTTTTTTGCAATAGAAGAGGATGGAAGTGCTTTTGTTGAAGATAAAGCTCAAAAATATGAAGATGGTATTGAAGACATAGAAGTTGAGAAAGAATTAGAAAATGAAGAGGAAGGAATAGTAGATATAGAAGCTGAAATTATTGTTGCTCTAAAAGAATTGAAAATATCAGAAAGTATATTTCCAGTTTTAAAGAGCAATGTTTTTTCTTTTATTTTAGGGTTAAAGAGCAATGTTTTTTTCTTTTATTTTGAAGAACTTACATATTATTTGAGACAAGAAGCATAAATAATGAAGCCTCAACATATTTGTTTGTCAAATGTACTTTTAGAGCTATCAATTCTCTCAAATGATGATAAAGAAATAAAAAAAACAACATCCCCAATAGATTTAAAATGGTTGCTTCTGCAAAAAAATTCAAGCATATTACAGTAGGGAGATTGTAGTTGTTCATAGCTATTGTGCTTATAGTGTTTCCTCTAAAGGTTTTAAATTTTATAATTTTTAAATTTCATATAGAAAATTCGACGAATTTGATAACTAAGACCATAAGTTTGTTTCTTAAACCTCTACAAAAACTATTAAAATATAAACATAAAATATTTTTTCTTAACTCATCGATTAAACTCTGGGTTAAGTGTAAATAAGGTAAACACCTCTTTAACGACTAGGGATGTTGACAAGGTCAAAACCATTATTCAAAAACTTTTTTTTATATTGAACATTGTTTACAAATATTTACAAATATCAACACTCGTTGGAGCAAACACAAGATGAATCAACCTCACAACCACATGGATGATAATAACTAGGCAACTGCCATTACACCAAATGCCATTAGGCATTATTCAAAAACTTTTATTTTGTTTTGTTGTTGTACATAAAAATTCTACGGACGATCTTTATTTAATTTTTTTGAAAGTTTTTTTTTTTAAAGCCTCTTAATTAAGAATAGGTGTATTTGAGATCACGGAAAAGCAAGACACTCAATTTCAAATATTAGATAATAAGAAAACTTAAATATTAGGTGTATAATTTAAATAGATTTAATAGTTAGAATTTTAACATAAAATATTTAAAAGCTTAAATTTGTATAATTTAAATAAATTAGTGGTTAAAATTTTAACATAAAATATTTAAAAGCTTAAATTTAGAAAAAAATATCTCCTCTTACATATTACGGATATGTTTTGTAAAAGGTTATATCATAATCACATAATAATATTTATTTATTTTTTTAAATTAAAAAAAAATAGAGGTATATAATATGTTTTATTAAAAGGTATGTGACATAAGTTATATAACATGTTTTATTAAAGGGTATTTGACGTGAACGGTTGCAGACAACATCTTATTTTAAAAAATAAGAAAATTTAAAATAAATTAAAAACTATTTTTTATTTTTATTTTTAACTTTTTTAGTTTAATAAAATGATTATAAGGATGATTTTACAATTTATTTTTATTTTTGTATTTTATAAATTAATAATTTTTTTTTGATAAAATTAAAAATAACAATAACAATTATTTTAGTTTATATTCATATATAAGCTCAATAATAATCTATAAACATGTATGTTCGTTAAAATGAACCACTTCCTACTTAACCTCACCTCCATTTTTCTTTGTTTGTAAGGTGGTTATAGATATGATTTTACAATTTACTTTTATTTTTTATTTATAACTTATTTCATACTAAAATTAAAAATAACAATAACAACTAATTTAGCCTATTTAGGCCATACATCCACCTATAATCTTGACAAGAAAACCAAATTTTCAATCTATATATAGTTTTTTTTAATTGATTATATAAGACTGCATTCACATAGTGATATTACATATTTGTGTGTTTGTATCACTTGGAAAGATTTGAATGTTGGTCTCCTCTTTGAAAGTGGAGGAATTTAATGAGTTGAGCACATATCATTTGATAGTTATCATAAATTTTAAATATTATTATAAATTATAAAATATTTATCTTTGTTTAGTTTGTAATATTTTAAAATATTTTTGATAAATTTTATGTTTTTAGATGATAATTTTAATAAGTATTTTAAACCTTTTAAGTCATTGATTTGTAAGGATTTTTTCTTGACTTGTATTAGTTAGGACAATACAATTTTAAGTATTTTTAACCTTAAGTCTTTTTGGATTTTAAAATAAATAAAAATGTTCATGACTTAAATAATTATTTGTTTTCTTGTTTCAATTGTAATAGGATGTAAATTTATATCAAATTACATTGTCATATTTTTATTTTTGCATGAAAACTTTTCTTTTGAGGTAATCATATTTTATACAGACACTATTAGATTAATCTCAATTTGTAATTTTTGTTAGAATCTTACTTAATCATTTTTACTACTTTTTATAAAGTCATTGTTGAACGAGGGAATTGTTTTGACTTCTAATATAATATTCCACCTCAATTCTAGCTTCAACAAAGTTAAAAGGGAGTGTCAAGGGCTCCTCCCAACCTCCGGATTGAGGTTGGCTCTCCGCTCTCCATGTAGAAATACTCCTATGCTAACCTACACTAATTGCATGGAAAGTAAAGTGTGAAAAATAAATATGTATAAAATATTAAGGGTGTGAATAATCAAAATTAATACATGTTTAGACCATAGCAAGGGAATATAAGTGATTCAACACATGAGAATTTGAATAACTTCATTGTTGTCTCATTCATTAAGTATAAAATTATTTAAGGAAATGACAAGATGGGAGAAGGACAATGTCTCAATCATTGCACACTTAGCAAACCAGGATGGCGGTGTCATTGATGAAATGCCTAAGGACTTGCCAATTTCTCAATAATCTCACAAATATCAAAGCATAATGTGAGTCTCATAGAGTGTAGATTTGAATTATTATGGCCAAAATATCAATACAATGACACCTTAGGATCCTATTTATAGTTGAAATTTACCCCTAAGTTACCTAGGGTGAGAAACAATTACTCTAATAAAAGTAAATATTTGAGGGCATCTTTAGCAAAATGATGTACCACCAAAAATTATATGCGTCTAATATGCTTAGAAGGATTCTATAATGATTTTGTATGTCACTACATGCAAAAATATCACTTTTCAAAATATTATACTTGGAATTCCCACCTTTAATTTTAACCCTTCATTGGCTATTGAGTGATTCATTCTAGTTAGCAAGCAAATCACTTGCTTTAACTAATGAATCACTCGTAGACCTTAAGCGACTAGCTCTTATAAGCCAATCGATAATTTCTGCAAGTAAATTGGTCCTAAGTGAATTGATACCCTCTACAAGAAAATCGATCCTAAACCAATTGACACTTGTGCTAAACATAGACAAATTTTGGAGGGTTTTTGTAAGGCAATTCCTATTTAATTTCACTATTTTAAGCTCCTTCAAAATTGTAAATCCTAAGGTAGTTTTGAGAAACTACATTTTTATGATCTCAATTGGTGTGAGATCAAGATATGACATTTATCGTTGGCCAAATGTCTACAAAATTGGAATCCATGTAGAGCATAAATTGACTAACTGACATTGTATTCTATCACCACTAGGTCTAGCATCGTGATGAGGCCTAGAAATACCTCATTGTTACACTATGTTTGACATATAAAAACTGCCATATTACCAAACATGACAAAGTTAATTGCCAAATAGTTGATTAGAATATATTATTTGTTAAGTGTTTGCATGATTTTATGTTAGGAACACTATACCCCTATTTTGACTATTTTTAGCATTTTGTGACTGTTTTTGACATGATTTTGTGGTGAAAATAACATAGAAAATAAATCAGAAAAACATGTTCAGATATTTGGCTAACTCCAACATGTTGGAAGTGTCATCCCATTTCAAAATCAAATTTGTCATGTGATTTGGCATGAAAATTATCTCCGTTGCAAAACAGGGCAGTGATAAGTTTTGTGCATCATACAAAAAATCAGCAAGTTGTCACATTAAAAGAGCACCTTGAAGTTGTTAGATAAAGCAAACAAAAATGAATGGAATGTGTTTAAAAAGACCAAATAAGACTTTTGACTTACTTGGATGCATTCCCACTTGGTTTGAATGGAGAGCAACAGGGCATCACAAAACAGGGACAGTTGTGCAGTATTTTTTGCACTATTTTAGTTTGATTAAGTAGAAAATAAAATATGAATTTCAAAATACAAATGTTGCGTGTTATTTTTTATAACCTCACAATAATATTTGAATACTTTTCCTGTCTTCCAACTGATTTGAAATGTAATTTGGAACCAAGTTTCTATGATTGTGTAACAAACTATCAACTGTAGAAAAATAACCATACAAAAAATCCTTATGAGAAGGCCAACTTCTTCCACCCACGAAAGCTCCTAGTACTATGATGTAACAAAATATCAATAGTACCATATTCTTCAAGAAATAAAATATATATATTGCATGAAATACATCCATCAATAATTGATTTGCATGGTAAGAATTCAAAGCATAAAGCATAAATATCATCATATGATAATATGATATAAAATAGTGCATACATACCATCATCAATGCATAAGTATCTCTATTAGAGTATCTATCTATGCATCAAATAAATTCTAACGGAAACAATATTACACATTGTTTTCAAATAAATAAGAAAGTGATTCCTCATGTCCTCCACCCTTTCCCAAGTCGCATTTCTTTTAGAATATAGGTCCCATTGGACCTTACATTGCTCTATGTTTTGCTTCCTCATAGTCTTGGAATGAAAATCGAGGATTCTCACTCGTTTCACTTCAATGTACGTTGGGTATGCCATGTACAACTTTGAGACATCCAAAACATGATTAGGATCAGCAAGATATTTCCTAAGAAGGGACATATGGAAAGAATCGTGGATATTTTCCAAATTAGGTGGCAAGTCGAGTCTATAGGCAATAGGACTGATCCTTTCCAGGATGGTGAATGGCCCAACATATCTAGGATCTAGTTTTGTTGACTTGATGACACTTTTCATAGGTTTTACCCTCAAAAATACCCTATCTCCCACAGAGAACTCTTGTGGAGTCCTTTTCAAGTCAGCATAACTCTTATGGTGATCCGAAGCTTCCTTAAGCCTTTGACAAATTACCTTCATTTGTTTCTCTATTTCCCTAAGTGTATTTGACCCAATAAGGATCCAATATTTCAGATTATCCCATGACAAATGTGTCCTGCACCTTCGACCATACAAAGCCTCAAAAGAAGCCATATTTAGAGAAGCATGGTATCAATTGTTGTAGGTAAACTCTACTAAAGGTAGAAAGTCTTCCCATAGAGACTTTTGATCCATGCAGTACATGCAAAGCATGTCCTCTAGGACTTGATTGACTCTCTCAATTTTTTCATCGGTCTCTGGATGTTAAGCAGAACTTATATTTAGAGAAGTGCTAATTGCACGATGGAGGGATTGCCAGAAGTCAGAGGTGAACCTAGAATCTTGATCAAAGATGATCACTTCAAGAAATCCATGTAACCGAAAGATCTCCTTGGTGAATCTATTGATGACTACTATTGCATCATCATTGGTACTTCTAGGTATGAAGTGTGCCACTTTGGTTAGTTTATCTATCACAAGTATCACATCATGTTGGTACCTAGTCTTAGGTAACCCAACTATGAAACCCATTGATATCACTTGCCATTTTTGCATGGGCACATCATGTGGGTACAAACGCCCTGATGGATGTTTTTGTTCTACCTTTACTTTCTGGAATTCCAGACATCGAGCAACAAACTCAGTGACATCCTTCTTAATACCAGGCCAACAAAAAATTTTCTTCATGTTTTCCCTCATCTTGGCCCCTCCTAGATGAGCGGAGTATGGAGATCGATGAGCTTCCATCATGATTATCCTTCTTATATTGCTAGATTCAAGGATGACTACCCAAACCTTGAAACACAAAAGTCCATCCTTAATATTATAATCCTCAACTATCTTAGGATCTGGTATCATTTTGACTTAGATTTCAATACAATGCTGATCCTGAGATTGGATTTTCTTTACTTGATCCATAAGATCGATATGACTTTGAGTTAGTGCAGTAATGTGCCTTCTTCTACTTAAGGTATCGATGACCTTGTTTTCTTTACCTTTGATATACTCTATGCCAAAATCATATTCGACCAAGAACCCAATCCACCTTCTCTGTCTAGAATTTAGCAAGGGCTGAGTAAAGATATACTTTAAAATATGGTGATCAGTTCTCAATTCAAAGGGTCTACCTACAAGGTAATGCCACCATATCTTCAAGGTGTGTCCCACTGTAGCTAGTTCTAAGTCATGTGTGGCATAGTTAGACTCATTTTTCTTGAGCTTTCTCGATTCATATGCCACCACTGCTTTATCTTGGGATAACACTCCTCCCAATCCTTCCAAAGAAGCATTTATGCATACAAAAAATTTGCCTTGGGGGTCCAAGATTTTTAGTATAGCAGCAAAGGTGAGCTTTTATTTAAGCAATTGAAATGCGGCTTCACATTTTTCCATCCATACGAACGACTTTCCTTTCCTTTGAATATTTGTTACTGGGGAGGCTATCTTAGAATAATCCTTCACAAACCTTCGATAATACCCTACCAATACCATAAAACTCATCACTCCTGTTACATTAGTGGGAGGTGGCCAATTCAAAATGGTCTCAATTTTTAGGGGATCTACCACAATCCCATTTACGAAGATTATATGTCCCAAGTAGTGTACTTGTGATACATAGAAATCACATTTGGAGAGGTTCCCGTAGAGTTGATTTTTCTTCAACTTTAGCATGATCCTCAAGTGTCTATCATGCTCCTCTTTACTACGGGAATAGATTAGAATGTCATCTAAGAATACCAACACAAATTGGTCCAACTAATTTCTAAACACACTACTCATAAAATTCATGAATGTAGTTGGTGCATTGGTCAATTCTAATGGTAGGATAGTGAAATCATAGTGCCCATACAGAGTTTTAAAAGTAGTTTTGTGAGTATCCTCATCTCGAATCCTCAACTGATGATATCCTGATTTCAAGTCAATTTTGGAGAAGATGGTGGCATCCTTAAGTTGATCAAATAGATCTTCTATCCTTGGCAAAGGATATTTGTTCTTGATGGTGGCTTTGTTCAACATCATATAGTCTATATAAAGCCTTAACGAACCATATTTCTTCTTTACAAAAAGTACCGGTGCACCCCATGGAGATACACTTGGTTTGATTAACCCTTTGTCAAGCAATTCTTGAAGTTGCACCTTCAATTCTTGCATCTCTATAGGGTTAATTCTATAAGGAACCCTATGGATAGGTTATGCGCTTGGTACTAGATCAATGGTGAAGTCAAATTCTCGCTTGGGAGGCATCCCAAGGAGTTCTAAGGTAAATACTTTCCCATATTATTGTAGAATTAGGAAACTTTAAAATGCTTCATCCCCATTGACATCTTCAACTTCTTTCAATTTGACCATGTAGACCATACCCCTTTTCCTTATGGTTTTCTTTAGTTGTATTGCGGACAATAGCATAGGCTTGGTGAAGACATCCTATTGTAGCTAAGGTCAATTTTAGAGTGGGGTGTTAGCCCTTCTAGTAGTAACATAAACTCTACTTTCATCCCATATTACCAATGTCTATTTTGGTGGCCTAGTTCCCAAATTTGGATCAACTTTTGGGGATAAGCTTTGAGTGGTCGGTCCTAATGGTTGTATAACCGGTTTTGGGTAAGGGGCCTGAGGCATGAGACAAGTGGCTTGTTAGATCTGTTCATGGCCATAATAGTAGAGATCAAGATAAGGATATTGCCAAGCATATGGGTCTTTTATATAATTATTTTGGACTAGCACTACATCTCTTACTAGGTTTGAGGGGATTTGTTGCATGGGGATTGATACATGGATTATCTAGCTCTTGGGGACTTGGGGTTAATTGGCCTCCCTATTTAACTAAGGTGGATACCTCTGATAACCATTTAGAGGAGATTGATATCCCTGATTGCCCAATTGGAAGGAAGGACTAGGGTAATTCTAGTTGCTAACAAAAGAAAATATTTATCCCTCTTTTTTTCTCTATTATTCCTTTAGAATCATGAATTCCAACAAATAATGACAAGACCAACTCTCCATAGATTACATTATATTATAGCTTTGAAATAATTAATCCATCACTCCATCAACTCTTTGAATATTGATGAAGTTTCACAATATATTTTTATCTTTAAAAAACAACCCCAAATAATATAAGAAAAGGAATATATATATATATATATAAAAAAAAAACTAATCACAATTATCATTTATTTATTAATAATTAAAATTTTATTAAAAACTAATACAGAATTATACTATTAAAATATTTATCCTATTTATTATTGCAAAATTTAATTAAAAAAAAAATTATTTACAAATATAAAATATTTACCATAATTTATATTTATACTCTTAAATTTTAAAATATAATAAAAAAATGTTTTCTTTATTTATTTATTTTTTTTTGAGATAGATAGATAGATATTAACGTGGAACCGAATTCCAATGGAATATGAATTTCGCCATTCTCTTAAAATTTTATAATATAATTAAAAATATTTTTAAAATATAATAAATTAAAACCATACAATAAATAATATATAAACAGATAAATATATATTTTTAAATATTTTGGAATATGACAGACACAATAAAGACCTCCATTCAAAAGTGGGTAACAACGTGGAATTTTCAGAAGTGGCACTACCCACCTTCATTTGACTTCCATGGTCTTTTCTCGACAAAGCCAAACGTATCAAAACACGATGATGATTTCTTTGTTATGTGAGCTCTTGCTAACCATAGACGTCACTGTTATTTGAACAGGCTTTATCGTGTTTTGGCTCCTCATTCAAATGGATTCCATTCAAATTTGACTCCAAACAGACTTTTAATCACCTTTCCCATCTGACAGTGAAGACTTCAATTATAATTACCACTTATTCGTTGCCGTGTCTTAAACGGGCGTGACAACAGGTGAAGTTATCGCCATCAATCTCGTTCAAGCATTCATTTTCTTTGAATCTTCAAACTCTCAAAACATGGAAGAAGTCAGCATGGAGACTTGTCTATGGCATGGAATAACTGTGGAACAAATGTGAAACTTCGCCCTCTTATGAAAATGGAATATATATATAAAGTAGTGCTCTGCATCCTGTAATCCATAACATCCTCTCATTCAGCCCTTTGCTATTCACTTGGAGGTATTTATGTTTCTGTTCTGGTTTAAGCTGTAGTTCTCGTTTGAGTTCACTTTCTTTCTTTAAGAAAAATGATTTAATTTAACTCTTTTTTTTTTTAATTTCCTTCTTAACTAACGCAGTAGTCAGATCGTTGAATATTAAGTGAAATGGAGAAATATGCGTGTGCCATGCTATGCTGGTTGATTGTCATGAGCTGGTGTTGTGTGATGATAAGTTGCAATGTCAGATGCCTACCGGAGGAAAGACATGCTCTCCTCACATTAAAGGAGGACTACCCTCCAGATGTATTTATATTGCCTTCATGGCAGGGTTCTAATTGTTGTCTGTGGGATGGCGTTGAGTGCAACAAACACACATCTCATGTCATCACACTTGATCTCAGGAACATCTTTGCACAAGTATGACTACGGCACACGAGGAGGAAATGCTAGCCATACTCTCTCTCCAGCTTTGTTTGGCTTAAAGCACTTACAATATTTGGACCTTAGTTGGAATGCTCTGGTTGGTGTTATACCTCCAATAATACTCTTTTTTGTTTGTTGTTTTCTCTCTCTCCGCTTTGGCTTGTTAGTTGGAATGCTCTGGTTGGTGTTATACCTCCAGGTAATTGGAATTTTTTTTAGAGCAATTGAAGTGAGCATTCTACCCTTTATTTAATATTTAATTTAATGCATTAATTGTAATTATGTTGTGTGCAGGTATTTCTGCACTTAAGGAACTGAGACATCTGGACCTCAGTGGCAACAATTTTGAGGGTGAAATTCCAAAGTCCCTGGGCTCCTTGAAGAGGTTAACTGAGCTGGACCTCAGTGAGTGCAATCTGTCAGGTTCCATTCCCAATACTCTTTCTAATCTCACATCCCTCTCCTATCTCGACCTCAGTGACAACTATTTTGTTCCACCAGTTCCATCTCTCCTTAATCTCACATCCCTCTCCTATCTCGACCTTAGTGGCACCCATTTTGTTTCACCAGTTCCATCGTGGTTGGGTAATATGACCGCCTTACGTTCTCTATGGCTTCAACATTGTGATTTAAGAGGTCCATTCCCGCTGAGTCTCTCCCGCCTCCCCCATTTGGAAGAGCTTGCCCTCGGATGGCAATGACCTCGAAGATATAAGTCAAATATTGGACGGCGAATGGCCGCACCTTAGTCTGCTTTATCTAGATGAGTCCAATATAACAGGAAGTATACCCTCCTCCATTGGCAATCTCTCTGCCCTTCAAATATTAGATCTTCGTGCCAACTCATTAAAGGGAGAAATTCCGACTTCTCTTGGCTGTCTTTCTCTCCTTCGTGACATTCAATTGTCTTCAAACAATTTACAAGGCACCGTATCTCTTTCCTTGTTTCAAAATAGTACTAAGCTTAATTGGCTAGATTTATCCTATAATCAGTTGACTGTCCACATTGATCCCCAATGGATACCTAAATTTTATAATATCTTTATTTTGAATTTGGCTTCATGTAATATTGGAGGTACAATCCCTTCATTCCTTTCAACACAATATCAACTGTCATATTTGGATCTCTCCAACAACAACCTTTCTGGAAACATTCCAACTTGGATGGGAGAATTTTACTGGATTTCTCTTAACCTTTCATTCAATAACTTGGAAGGTCAAGTTCCGTCTAGTGTGAACATATCCATCATATCCCCCAACGGCTTCCCCTTTACCACCTTAGATTTGCATAATAATATGTTGATAGGTTCTCTTCCTATTCCCTCAGTGCAGTCGTCAAACTTGGAAGTATTGGACCTGTCTCACAACCGATTCACAGGTGTTATCCCAGAGGAAATTGGAAGGCTGCTTCCTGGTGTTCAGTTCCTGTCATTTTCAGCAAATAATTTGAGTGGTGGTATTCCTATTTCCATTGGTCATCTGCAACAACTGGAGGTTTTGGATCTGTCAAATAACGCATTGTATGGTAAAATACCACCAACCATAACCAACTGCTCGGCTTTGCAAAGATTGAATTTGGCAAACACTCATTTGCAAGGAGAGATTCCATCTGCAATAGGAAGGCTTGGAGAACTCATAACACTGCACCTCAATGACAACATGCTGAGGGGAAATTTGCCACCAAGTCTCCAAAATTGTTCCAAGTTGAAGATTTTAGAAGTTGGTAATAATTTCTTGTTTGGAAAGATACCAGTTTGGTTAGCAGAGTTTCCTGAGTTGATGATACTTATCTTGAGATCAAATCAATTCCAGGGATGCATTCCACATGAACTGGGAAATCTTTCAAGTCTTCATGTTTTAGATCTTTCAAATAACAGTTTGATTTGTGGCATCCCGGCAGAGCTGGGGAAACTAGCAGCCATGATGAAGGAAAATATGAAAAGTTTGAATGATTCTCACAATTCCGCCTCTAGTTATTTATATTACAAGGAAGAGATCAGGGTGACCACCAAAGAACTGGATATGGTGTATGTCAATTCTGTCCTGTTACTGATAACATGCATTGATCTTTCTGGAAATAAACTAACAGGTTTCATTCCTCCAGAAATTGGAGAACTTAAAGGCCTACATGCCCTAAATTTCTCTAGGAACAATCTCACAGGAGAAATTCCCAAAAGTTTTGGAATGTTGGGGCAGTTAGAATCACTAGATCTTTCCTTCAATAAATTGCAGGGCAAGATTCCAGATGAAATGTCACAAGCTCATTTTTTGGCATTTTTTATTGTGTCAAACAACAGGCTCTGTGGAAGAATACCAGGAGGAGGTCAGTTTTCGACATTCCAAGATTATTATTTCTCAGGAAATCCTTGTTTATGTGGGTTTCCACTCAATGCCAAATGTGATCCCCATAACTCTGTTCCATATTCTCAAGGAGACGAAGAGGAGGATGGAAATATTCCATGGTATTGGTATGTAGGGTGGATGGCCAGCTATGCCTCTGGATTCTGGGGAGTGTTAATACCAGTTATTGTGAACAAGGCATGGAGGAAAAAATATTTTAAAGTGATAGATAAGATTATAATGAGACTGGTGAATAAATTACGTAGCAAATAAGCTATGTTGGGAATTTTCATCTGGCTGTACCATATACCATGAATTGTAACCATGTCTATCATCATTTCATAATACATGATTATTATTATTACCGTTTTCCGATTCGGCTTTTATATCAATTTAATATTTTTCCTTTATTGACGATAGGTTTGTTTTTTTAACCTCTGCAAAGGCTATTAAAATATAAACATAAAATATATTTTTTTAAACTCATCGATTAAACTCTGAGTTAAATGTAAGCTGGAATATGTGTAGTGTATAGGTAAGGTAAACGCCTTTTTAGCGACTGAGGGACGTTGACAAGGTCAAAACCATTATTCAAAAACTTTTATTTTGTTTTGTTAATATATATTAAAAAAAATCTGCAGACGATTTTTATTTAATTTTTTTTGAAAGCCTCTATTTGAGATCACGGAAAAGCAAGACACTCAATTTCAAATTTAGATAATAAGAAAACTTAAAACATTAGGTGTGTAATTTAAATAGATTTAATGGATAAAATTTTAACATAAAACATTTAAAAGTTTAAATTTTTATAATTTAAATAAATTTAATGATTAAAATTTTAACCTAAAACATTTAAAAGGTTAAATCAAAGAAAATATAAAATTATATAACATGTTTTATTAAAGGGTATTTGATATGAATGGTTGTATAGACTAACATTTTTTAAAATAAGAAAATCTAAAATAAATTAATTATTTTAAGAACTATTTTTTATTTTTTTTTAAAAGTTGATAGAACAAGAATCAAATTATAGTCATAGGTTTGCTATTTTTGGCTAGTCTTAAAATCTAAATAAAAATCGGATTAACATTTTTAAAAATAACAAAAAATCGAGTACCACTTATAGAGCATAAACTTTGAACCTGTTTCCATTTTTGCTTTACATTGAACCTAAGAAACCTAGCAGGCTTGACAGTCCTGCAAATACAACCCGTGCTATCCTAAAAGGGCCAAAGAGTGTTGCAAGAGGTAGCAAAAAAAACCAACAAATAACTGCTCATCCTCCATTGATCCACAAGACTTAGCGGACTCTAGACCTATCCTCATCCTTAGCTAAGTCTTTGTTGGCTAATTTAAGAACCATTTGGTTCACCTCCTGCCATTCAGAAATATCCCTATCTTGGTTAGAATTCAGCATGTATCCAATCGGACTTTCACTGCCATATTTAGCGAAAAAATCAGTCGCTGCATTATTTTTTCTACCAACATAGACCATGATGGCATCCTCGAACTGTTGTCAAATGAACTTAATTTGGCTCACAATGTTTCTTATCCTCCAAGTCTTTGGTCTGAAATTTCTAATAGCATACAAAAGCCCCACCATAATTTGTGAATCAAACTCAACTATGATATTTCTAACCTCATTTTCCCAAGCATTGAGAGAATGTTTTCTGATAGCCAGGCCTTCAACTTCATTGTTAATAGCCCTTTCAAGACCCTCTAGCTCCCAATGGAGGATCTTCCCCTTGAAATCTCTTATGAGAAAACCAATTCCTGCAGTCCCCAGGAAAGTATGGTTTAGAGCCCGAAGCATAGTTATGTTTGAACAAAATTCTTCAACATCCTGGGTTAAATCCTCTCATATGACATCCCAAAAAGACTTAAAGGAATCTATTGAAAAACCATCGGGTCCTCGTTATTTCCCCGATTTCATGCTAAAAATTATGCTCCTCACCTCATATTTATCCACTGGTCTAAAAAGGGCTTGGTTTTGCTTAGCTAAAATAATATGGGGAATACAGTTAAGTATCTCTTGTTGCACTGCAATATTAGGGATAGCAGGTGTAGTAAAAATATTTTGAAAAAACATATTTACTGCATGTTTCATACTTGGTATGGTGTCCATCACCTGTCCATTGGAATCCTAAAGGTGAGTCAAATAATTCCTTTGTATTATTGCTGATGCAGAGAGATGAAAGAAACTTGTGTTGCGATCCCCTTCCAATAACCAAGCAGTTCTCGCTCTTGTTTCCAGTAAATTTCCTCCTAATTTTTGATGGAGTCTAATTATTTTTTGACTAGTTCATTGTTGAAAATTTTGATTAGTAAGGTTGTCATTGATGTCAAATGTTTAGTACAAGGTAAGCTCATTTTGGTATAGTAAAAGTGGTAAAAGAATTGGTTATAATATTTTATATTATAAGCCAAACAGGTTGGCTAACAAGGTTGAAGGAAAGATTATGCCCATTGTTTTAAAGAGAAAAGGAGATATTACAATATTTTAAATATTATAATAATAAATCTAGAAAGGCTTATTAAAAAAAAGGGAAAAAGAATTGATGAAAACCCCATGCAAAAGTATTGTTTAATACTAAATTAAATAATATTTAAAGTTAAATATTATATTAATAAATAATTAAATTTGAATCTGGTTAAGGCATCAAAGATTCAAATTTAAAATATTGGAGGCATATATTTATATCGATGTTGATAAAGTTACCTTGGAGCATATAAAAGGAGGAAACCAAAATTAAAAATGTAATTTGAATGCTTAAGAGTGGAAGTGCATGCAAACGAAATCGAACGGAGGAGAGAGGAGAAACGTGGAAGTTTCTCATTCATCGAACGAAAGCAAAGGGTTAACTAAAACCGGCAAGCACTTTTGGTGCAGCAAGGGATGGTAGCTCGAGCATCAAGAAGGTCCTGCATTGTTCGTTTGTAGAAGGAAGGTTCGGGGTTTGATTCCCCCTACACCGATTGAAGGTTTTATTTTTAGCTATGGTTTAAAGCGACGAGTATAAAGTGGTGAGACTAAAATTTAGTCTCAACCACTTGGCTAGTGCAAGAGGTCAAGCACTATGCTTGGTGAGTAGAGGTTAGAGGGTCGATTCATATCCGTGACAAAGCAATTAAATTTTTGGTAAAGGTATGTGCCATGATGATTTTATAAGGTATGTGCTACATTATTGATTGTTGGCTATAGTATATTTGGTGGATGTTAATTTGACCTATGGTTTGAAACTTAGGAGATATAAGTAGAAATATTTTTGCATTATTTTAAAGGTTTGAATGACATTTATTTTATGAGATTGGAGTGATAAGTGTGTAGTTGGTTTATGTATCATTGTAATTCTTTTATCTTTGAAAATAAATTGGAGTGAAAATTATTTTGAAAGAGTGGAGATAAAAGGTGTACGAGTCCTGTCATTTGATTGTAATTCTTGTTTTTACAAAAGGGAGAAATTGTTGAGAGAGTTTTTGCATTGTCCATGAAAACTAGAGAAGAATTCTAGAATATTATTTTCATAATTCTTTAAGCATATTTTTGAGGGAATATTCATGTGGAGGTTTTGAGATAGACTATTGTTATCTAACCTTGGCGTGGCACAAAAGGAATTGATTGTGAGTAAGACAAGTTTTGAAGATATATATCCATCAAAGGAAAAAGGTATGGGCACATCATATTTTGTTTGAAGTGTTTTTTGGATTGAATGTTGTGAAACATAAGGTGGAGTGAAAAGGATTGTTTGATGAGCATTGTTGGAAATATTTGAGTGAGTTCTATGTGCTTCATTGTTGAATGTTTGGAATTGGTATCTCCTTTGGATAGAAGTCCATAAAAATTGTAATAGAGAATTGATTCCCAAGAAGATTTATTGAGAAAATTTAGTAGAAAGGTTTTCTCCATGGAGTAGCCCACATTGGGTGAACCACGTTAAATTGGTGTCTCTATTGTGTGTGATGATTTGTGCATTGCTTTGATTACTACTGTTATAATATTGGATAATATTTTTTGGGAAATAAAAGTGAAAGTTGGTCTTATACTATTCACTCTCCCCCTCTCAGTATAAGCTTGTGTTCTTCAATTGGTATTAGACCGGGTTCCTTAAAAGTTTAAAAAATTCAAGGAAAAGTTTACAGGAACACAGATGGCATCTCAAAGTGGATCTTTAGTAAATAAGACATCGTTGTTTGATGGGAAAAGTTATACTTTTTGGAGTATAAGAATGAAGACTTACTTGATGGCACAAGGATATGAGACATGACAAGCAGTTGAGGATGAGTTCACACCTACAACTACTCCTCCTACAGATAAAGATGGTAAGCTCTTATATGTGAATAATACCAAAGCTAAGAATACAATCTTTAGTGGTTTATATGAAGTAGAGTTTGTAAAAGTTGTGCATTACGAATCAACAAAAGAGGTTTGGGAAAAACTTAAGAAAACATATGAGGGAGATAAAAAGGTCAAGATGGCAAAATTACAAAATCACAATAAGACATTTAAAGACTTGAAGGATGAAATAAGAGGAAGACATTATTGCATATTTACTTCGTATGGATGAGGTTGTTAACACCATGTGAGGGCTTGGATTTAAAAATGAAGAATTCAATATTGCTTAAAAGGTTTTAAGGTCACTTCATATGAGGTATGATGGAAAGGTTTCAGATATAGAAGAAACAAGAGATATTGAAAAATTAATTATGGATGAGTTACATGAAACTCTCATAGCTTATGATATGAGAATAGTAAAGGATTCTATTCTCAAGAAAGAGGCGGCCTTCAAAGTGACAAAGAAGACAAAAGATAATAAATCATAATCTAGTGGTGAGTCAAGAAGTAATGAAGAAGCTAACTATGGAAAAAGAAATAAGAAGGATTCAAGAAAACAAAAAAGGTAAGAAAATAGTAAAGTGTTTCAATTGTGGTAAATATGGTCAGTATGCATCTAACTATCTAAAATCTAGAAGTAGTAGCAGTGAAGAGAAACAAGATCATAAGATAAAGGAAGTAGGAAAATCCAGGTATGAAAATAAAAAACATGTATGGACAAAGCAGGCATGAAAAGAAGTTTTTTCAAAGGCATAAGAAGAATTTTTATGCAGACAAGATAGGTAAAGTTTCAAGTGATAGTGATGAAATATGCTCAGATAGTGAAGAAGAAAAATTCTCTTTTTTGCAATAGAAGAAGATGGAAGTGCTTTTGTTGAAGATAAATCTGAAAAATATGAAGATGCTCTTGAAGTCGTAGAAGTTGAGAAAGAATTAGAAAATGAAGAGGAAGGAATAGTAGATCTAGAATTTGAACTTATTGTTGCTCTAAAAGAATTGAAAATGTCAGAAAGTAGAGTTCAATATTCAAGGCTCAATTTCAAGAATGTGATGAGGAGAAAGGAAAGCTTATACAAATTTGACAAACTTGATAGCTGAGACACGAATATTTAAATAAAATCTAGAGGTAACAGTCTTAGAATGTGAAAGATTAGAAAAAGAGTTATTTTCTCTAAGGAAGAAAATGAAAGAGTCTAAAGACAATCTACACAAGTTTAGGAAAAGTTCAAAGACCTTGGATAAGATTATCAATGCACAAAGACCTTCATCTATCAAAATAGGACTTGGTTTTGAAGAAGGACAAGGGCAACATGAAAAAGGGGAGTCAAGCTCCAAAAGAAAGGAAATATCAAAAGAAGAGAGTGAAGAAGAATCTAAGACTTATGATGATGAGTCAGGAAATGAAAGTAACAAGGAAGAAGACAATGCACAAACAAAGAACAAGGATCATCACAGAGAAAAAAGGACTAAGAGACCAATGGGTCCAAGGCAAGATTTCTTCAAAGGAGGTTGCTTCTCATGTAACAGGGTTCTTCACAAGGCTATGCATTGTAGGACTCATGGAAAGGAGTATGGTATTACTAAGAGGAACTTCAAATATGGATATCTCTTTCAAGGGTATTGCTACTCTTGTAATCATTTTGTCATAAAGCAATTCATTGCAGGGTTTATAACAGGAATGGGTATGGCTTCACCAAAAGGAACTTCAAGACATTTGCACCTTCTAGGAACCACAACATTAAGTGTTATAAGTGCAATAATGTTGGGCATATGACCAAGTGGTGTAAAACAGAATTTCTAGAGACAAGCAAGAATAGGGTCATTCAAAAGAATCAAAAGGATATGTTGATAAATAAGGTTGACAAAGGAAAAGAGCATTGTATGCTGGGAGTAGTTTTACTACCATCCCAAAATTAATCACCTAAAGGAGAGGAGTTGGGGAGGGGCCTGAGCTAAGAGTCTTATATTTAGCCCCAAAGGAGTCCCTTTGCCATTGATGACAAAGGGGGAGAGATTTGAGTAAGGGCGAGAGCATTCAATCAGGGGGAACAATTTCTCAGGGGGAGCAGAATTGAAAAAGAAAAAAAGGAATGATTAAAAAAAGTGGTTGCCATAAATGACAAAGGGGGAGATTGTTGGAAATTTTGAGTAGTAAGGTTGTCATTGATGTCAAATGTTTGGTACAAGGTAAGCTCATTTTGGTACAGGCAAAGTGGTAAAATAATTGGTTATAATATTTTATATTATAAGCCAAACATGTTGGCTAACAAGGTTGAAGGAAAATATTATGCCCATGGTTTTAAAGAGAAAAGGAGATATTATAATATTTTAAATATTATAATAATTAAGCTAGAAGGGCTTATTAAAAAGAAGGGAAAAAAATTGATGAAAACCCCATGCAAAAGTATTATTTAATACTAAATTAAATAATATTTAAAGTTAAAGATTATATTAATAAATAATTAAATTTGAATTTGGCTAAGGTGCCAAAGATTCAAATTTAAAATATTGGAGGCATCTATTTCCACCGATGTTTATAAAGTTACCTTGGAGCATATAAAATGAGGAAACAAAAATTAAAAATGAAATTCGAATGCTTAAGAGTGGAAGCGCATGTGAACAAAATTGAACGAAGGAGAGAGGAGAAACATGGAAGTTTCTCATTCATCGAACAAATAAAAAGGGTTAAGTAAAAGTGACAAGCGCTTTTGGTGTAGCAAGGGCTGGTAGCTTGAGCGATAGGCGGGTCCTACATTGGTCGGCAGAAGGAAGATTCGGGGTTTGATTCCCCCTAGCGCCGGTTGAAGGTTTTATTTTTAGCTATGGTCGAAAGCAATGAGTATAAAGTGGTGAGACTAAATTTTAGTCTCAACCGCTTGGCTAGCACAAGCGGTCCAGCACTGCACTTGGTGAGCAGAGGTCGGAGGGTCGATTCCCATCTGCAACAAAGAAATCAAATTTTTGGTAAAGGTATGCGCCATGATGAGTTTATAAGGTATGCATTGCATTATTGATTTTTGGCTATAGTATATTTGGCGGATGTTAATTTGACCTATGGTTTGAAACTTAGGAGATATAAGGTGAAATATTTTTGCATTATTTTAAAGGTTTGAATGGCATTTATTTTATGATATTGGAGTGATAAGTGTGTAGTTGGTTTATGTATCATTGTAATTCTTTTATCTTTGAAAATAAATTGGAGTGAAAATTATTTTGAAAGAGTGGAGATAAAATGTGTAAGAGTCTTATCATTTGATTGTAATTCTTGTTTTTACAAAAGGGAGAAATTGTTGAGAAATTTTTGTATTGTCCATGAAAACTAGAGAAGAATTCTAGAATATTATTTTCAGAATTCTTTGAGCATATTGTTGAGGGAATATTCATGTGGAGGTTTTGAGATAGACTATTGTTATCTAACCTTGGTGTGGCACAAAAGAAACTGATTGTGAGTAATACAGGTTTTGAAGATATATCTCCATCAAAGCAAAAAGGTATGGGCACATCATCTTTTGTTTGAAGTATTTGTTGGATTGAATGTTGTGAAATATAAGGTGGAGTGAAAAGTATTGTTTGATGAGCATTGTTGGAAATATTTGAGTGAGTTCTATGTGCTTCATTGTTGAATGTTTGGAGAACATTTGAGATAGATATTATGAATTATTTGAGCTAGGGTTTGAGACCTACATTGTGCTCTTTGTTGGAATTAGTGTGAAACACTTGGTTAGGATCGGTAAGCAATTTGTGCTTCATTAGTTGAATGATTGAGTGAAATTCTTGAGCATTGGTTTTGAGTGATATTGAAAGTGAATGTGCAAACATTAGAAATCAGATTTGTGAAAGATACAGACTTAATTATTGAGTAGAACATATTGAGTTTTTGATAGAGTACATCATTCTCTATATGTTCCAAAGGTTAAATGAATTATGAATAGAGTATTTCTAAACTACTTCAAGTTAAAGAAATTACTTTAAATATTAGACAAACCATTTGATAGCATTGTGTTAGAGCATATTTGAGCAAGTCTTGGTGAAGGCTTGAGAGTAGAATTGAGCAAGTCTTGGTGAAGACTTGAAGGTAGATTTGAGCAAGTCTTGGTGAATACTTGAAGGCAGATTTGATCAAGTCTTAGTGAAGACTTGAAGGCAGATTTGAGCAATCTTGGTGAAGAATTGAAGGCATATTTGAGCAAGTCTTGGTGAAGGCTTGAAGGTATATTTGAATAAGTCTTTATGAACACTTGAAGGTAAATTTGAGCAAGACTTGGTGAAGATTTGAAGATAGATTTGAGAAAGTCTTATGAAGACTTGAGACAAATTTAAGAGCAGGTTTGATTTGTTCAAGCTTTGTGGTAAGGCTTGGAGATAGATTTGAGATAGATATTTGTGAGTAGATTTGTAAGCAAATTTATGAGCAAATTTGTGAGCAAATTTGTGAGCAGAGTTAGAGCATATTTGTACTACACTTGGGATAGAGTTTGGTGCAGATTTGAGATAGAGTTGAGAGTAAGCTTTGGAGGTGATAGAGCAAAGGACAACAATCTCCAGTGGATAGAGATCCATTAGCCAAGGCAATGAGGACATAGGTCTTCAGTGGAGAGAGATCCACAATCTAGAGTAGTGGGGACAAAAGTATTTTAGAAGATCATCATTTAGAGTAGATGGGAAAGAGTTATCCTATGGATAGAGATCCACGAACTAGAGCAAGGGGAAAGAGTTCTCCTATGGAGTGTGATCCGTGAACCAGATGGGAAGATAGAGTTCTTCTGTGGAGATATATCCACGAACCAATTGAGGATATAGAGGTCTCCCGGATCAAGTTCCACGAACTAGAGAAAATGGGAAAGAGTTCTCCTATGGAGAGAGATCCACAAATCAAATCATAGGGGATTGGTGTCTCCTTTGGATAGAGTTCCATAAAAATTGTAATAGGGAATTGATTACCATGAAGATTTATTGAGAAAATTTAGTAGAAATATTTTCTCTATGGAGCAACCCACATTGGATAAACCATATTAAATTGGTGTCTCTATTGTGTGTGATGATTTGTGCATTGCTTTTATTACTGCTATTAATATTTCCATTGTTAATATTGGATAATATTTTTTGGGAAAGAAAAGTGAAAGTTGGTCTTATATTGTTCACCCCCCTCTTAGTATAAGCTTGTGTTCTTCATTCATCTTCATATTTTAGATCCTTTGTGATTATTTCACTCCTAAAGTGGGTGGCAATCTCCTCCATATTTTCCAACAAAGGAACCTTTACGGATTGACAGTCAGATATGCTACTTATTTTCCAGAATATAAGACAAAATTTGACATGTTGGATTTGTTTGGAAAAATATACATAGCTCTCCCATGGGAAGGACGACTCTCCTCCCACCATATGGGATTTTTTTCCTTCAGATCCTCCTTTTACAACCAACAATTCTCAAAATAAAAAGTTCTTTGGGATGGATTATGGCCCATATTCTATTCTAAAAGAATCAAAAAGTGATCAGAGTAAGTGCGATTAAGAATATAAAAGACCAATGAAGAAAGGGCTCTTCAGAAACCAAAAATATGTTAAGCTTGACTTTCCTACTTGCCGACCCTACTTGTTTGTTTGTCCTCTAACTTTTCTAGTTTAATAAAATGATTATAAGTATGATTTTACAATTTATTTTTATATTTTTATTTTATAAATTAATAATTCTTTCTCTAATAAAATTAAAAATAACAATAGCAACTATTTTAGTTTATACATTCATATATAATCTCAATAACAATCTATAAATATGTATGTTAAAATGAACCACTTCCCACTTAACCTCACCTCCATTTTTCTTTGTTTGTAAGGTGGTTATAGATATGATTTTACAATTTGTTTTTATTTTTTATTTTTTTATAATGTTAACTTATTTCATAATAAAATTAAAAATAACAATAACAACTAATTTAGCCTATTTAGCCTATACATCCACCTATAATATTGACAAGAAAACCAAATTTTCAATCTATTTATATATGTTAAAATTTAGTTTTTTTTTTTTCAATTGATTATATAAGATTGCATTCACATAGTGATATTACATATTTGTTTGCATGTATCACTTGGAAATATTTGAATGTTTATCTCCTCATTGAAAGTGGAGGGATTTAATGAGTTGAGCACATATCATTTGATAGTTATCATATATTTTAAATATTATTATAAATTATAAAATATTTATCTTTGTTTATTTTGTAATATTTTTGATAAATTTATCTTTTTAGATGATAATTTTAATAAGTTATTTAAACCTTTTAAGTCATTGACTTGTAAGGATTTTTTCTTGACTTGTGTTATTTAGGACAATACAATTCTAATTGTTATTTTACCTTAAGTCTTTTTGGCTTATAAATAAATAAAGATGTTCTTGACTTAAATAATTATTTGTTTTCTTGTTTCAATTGTAATAGGATGTAAAATTATATCAAATTGTATTGTCATCTCTTTATTTTTGCATGAAGACTTTTCATTTGAGGTAATCATATTCTATACAAACATTATTAGATTAAATTTCTATTTGTAATTTTTTTTAGAATCTTACTTAATCATTGTTATTACTTTTTATGAAATCATTGTTGAACCCGAGAATTTTCTTGACTTCTAATTTAATATTCCACCCCAATTCTATCTTCAAAAAATTTAAAAGGAAATGCCAAGGGCTCCTCCCAACCTCTGGATTGAGGTTGGCTCTCCACTCTCCATGTAGAAATACTCCTATGCTAACCTACACTAATTGCATGAAAAGTAAAGTGTGAAAAATAAATATGTATAAAAGATTAAGGGTGTGAGTGATCAAAATTAATATAGGTTTAGACCATATCAAGGGAGTATAAGTGATTCAACACATGAGAATTTAAACAACATAATTTTTCTCCCATTCATTAAGTATGAAATTATTTAATAAATTGACAGGATAGAGAAAGGATAATGTCTCAATCATTGCACACTTAGCAAACCAGGATGGTGGTGCTATTGATGAAATACCTAAGGACTTGCCAATTTATCAATAATCTCATAAGATCAAAGCACAATGTCAATATCATAGAGTGTATATCTGAATTATCATGACCAAAATATAAATACAATGACACCTTAGGCTCCTATTTATAGTTGAAGTTTACCCCTAAGTTACCTAGGGTGAGAAACAATTACTCTAATAAAAGTAAATATTTGGGGGCATATTTAGCAAAATGATGTGCCACCAAAAATTATATGTGTCTAAAATGCTTAGAAGGATTCTATAGTGACTTCGTATGCCACTACATTCTAAAATATCACTTTTCAAAAAATAATTCTTAGGATTCCCACCTATACTTTTATGGTCCTTGTGTATTCAAATTTCACTAACACCTCAAGATTTTGGTGTAATGGTTCATTATATTTGGTATCAGAGCAACCACCCAGGTTTTAGTCATGGAGAGGGTGACAAGGAGGTCTACCAGCCCAGATTCTAGAGTCTGGTTGCTAGAGTGGTCCATGGAGCAGAGCAGGTGACAAGGAGGTCTATCAACCCAGAGTTCAAACTACGAAACGTGGTGGGATGTTATGATCCTAGTGTATTTGGATTTCACTAACACCTCAAGGTTTTAGTGTAATGATCATTTATTTTTAACCCTTAATTGGCTATTGAGTAATTCATTTTAGTTAGAAAGCAAATCACTTGCTTTAACTAGTGAATCACTAGTAGATCCTAAGCGACTAGCACTTATAAGCCAATCGGTGTCTTCTGCAAGTAAATTGGTCCTAAGTGAATTGACACCCTCTCTAAGTAAATTGGTCCTAAGACAATTGAAACCTGTGCTAAAATTAGAAAAATTTTGGAGGCTTTTCTAAGGCAATTGCTATTTAATTCCACTATTTCATGCTCCCAAAATTGTAAATCCTAAGGTAGTATCGAGAAACTATATTGTTATGACTTCATAGGGAATAGATATCAATTCATGTGAGATCAATATCCTTAATTTATCCTTGGACAAATGTATATAAAATTGGGATCCATGTGGTATAATTGTCAAAATTTTGTTCTCCTTATTTGATATTATGTTGTAGCAATCCTAGAAGCTTCTACTACTACTCATTGCCTAGTAGTTGCTTTGAGATGAGGTCCTCCACTTCCCCTATTAGATATTTGAATGGGTTCTTTGATATTATTTTTTCTTCTCTATTAGTTGTTACAACTTGGATTCCTTAGGATCCAACTTCTTATAGATCTCAATTGCATCCCCCTTTTTAGCCTAATCTTTTCCTCTTCAAACATTGTATTGATGATGTTATTATTTAAGATATTCATTTGTAGGTCAATTATATCCGACATATCTACAATAACTAAACCCTAAATTTCTTTGGTTATGTTCTATGCTTAGGGTTTTAGGAATATGATATTGTGTTTGCAAGCTTGGATATCCCTTTGGGTATTCAATATCTTCAAATTCCTCATTAGGTCCTTTTAATCCATCCCTAATTGTTGTGCTTGTGATGTCATGATAGAAGAGATATGTTTAAGGACTTCTTAGTATTCTTTCCTAGAATATAGTCATTCTTTCCCTTATTCAATTGTTTCTTCCACTTTGTCCAAGCTTTGCTCTACACATATGATGAGCCAAAAGTATTCATAGGTATTATTCACTTCCTCTTTCATCTTATCCCAAAGGGACTTGACTTGATAGATGTAATGTGCCTTCTTGGGGTGTAAGGTTATATCTTTGTGTTCTAAAATGATCAACTCTACAATATTTTAATATTTTAACTTTAGGGCATCTTGGAGTTGTTCTATTTGGTTTTACCCTTGTGCAAGTTATTCTAGAAGGTCTTCCATCTTCTATTAGTTCTTTTCTATCTCAGTAAGTTAGTATTTGAGGTCCTCAACCTATTTCTTCAAGTAGTAATTTTCTAAAATATCACATTTCAAATCCTCATTCTCATGTTGGAGTTTAACCCTTTGTGTTTTTAGTTGTGCTACATAGATTTCAAGTTCTTAATTCTTTTTCTACATTGTTTCATCCTCAATTTCTAGTTTACCAAACTTTATGGATACACCAAGTATGAATTGGTTTGTAAGTTGGACTATTTAGTATGAATCCATTTGGTTTGGGTCTAACTTATCCACCTCAATAGTCAAGTCAATGGAGACTATCATCACCTTAGAGGAACTAGACTATGTCCCCTCTGTAATGTAATTCTTGTCCGTATTTTTAGTCATCTATGTTTTCATGAGGATTCATGCCCAAGAGGTTTTGTATTTAAGTCACCTATTCTCATTTTTTATTTCTTTTCCTTAGCAGAAATGACATCAAACTCCTTATTAACATATATTTCTTCTAGTCTGTACATTGTTTTCTATACAAAGGATAGGATTGGCCCTACAATTGTGCTAGTTAAAATGGGTACTCCTACAAATTCAACATCTTCAACTAGGAAGGTAGGCATTATTTCTTGGAGTAGGATTTGTCCTACCTAAGATGGGGGTTGAGACAAACATGTGGAGGTGGAAGGAAAATCAAATTGTATGGTGATGAAAGGAAATAGGATGGAAACAATGAGAATAGATTTTGATGATAATTATACTTGCATGTCAACAAGCATTAATATTATAGATGAAGGCAAGGATAATGGTGGTGATATGGTACATGGGAATAATGGTTAAGAGGTATAAAATTGAATGGAAGATGATCAAAATGAAGTGATAAGTGTGGTCTCAAACATGTAATAGACCATTGGTGGTAGAGTACCTCTAGGACAATGATGAGTTGTATTGGTGGAGGGTGAGAGAAGTTTAGCAGAATAATAGATGGGAATAGAAGAAGAAGAATGAGTAGAAGAAGAAAGGATAGAGAAATAAGGGGAGAGTAGTGGATGGTAGAATGGAAGTAGAGATATTTATAGCAATGGATACAACACTGGTCATTCCCAACTTGAGAAGGACACCCTCTTAAGGGATTTCCCCTCCTTGAGTTGAGTTTCCTACCTTTGATGTTATTATGCTACTAAGACATATATAATCATTAATTGATACCTTTCAAATATCTATTGTCTTCACTTGTAGTCTACCTTACCACAAAATTGATCATTTCTAGAATTGTAAGTGTAGTAAAAATTTTTATCTCTATCATAACCTTCTTCTTGGATCCTTGGAAACTTGATGGACTAGTCATCACTTCACTAAATATCTTGGAATTTTTTTGATCTTAGGATTTGTTTTGTTCCAAATTGTAAATAATTGGTGGTGAAATAGGTTGCCTATGGTAAGTATATTTAATGTGCGTATCTCATCCCTCATATTTTGTCGTGCTAGGATTTTATTATCATTGTACCCTAATTTTCTTAATGATCCTAGATTATGATGGTTCATCTTGATGTAAGGGTTAAAATATTTTTTCCTCTTGGAATAGAAGGCATGTCATTCTAGTGGGTCATTGGAACATTTTTTGAATTTCATATTCATACCCATGATTTCTTCCTAGAGTGGAAAGGGCCAATTCAAACCACATAACAATATCATATTGTTAAAAGGTACTCAAAATATAATAAAATATTATCTTTGATTTTGTAGATACATAATGATGTGTGTTGAGGAATATTACATTATTTGGTACATGCTAATGTACCCCCATGGTACCTTCATGGTAAAATTGTAAATATGTAACATATTAGAGTTGAGTCTATAGTTTATTATTGTGATTTATATTTCCCTTTTATGTAAGTATCAATGTGCTTTAAATGCACAAGTTTCATATAAGTTAGAGTGCATATGTATGTTGAGAGAATGTGCACAAGTATGTATGTAAGTGTGCAAACATGTAATGTGAGGATGTGCAAAAGTATCTTAGAGTAGATGTAGAAGTGTGCAAGTGCCATAGAGTCAAGTGTAAATGTAAAAAAAAAGTGAGGAGTCTAGCATGCAAGTGGTAAGATGATAAGCCAAATGCCATGGGACTTGTCATATGGAGAGCAATAGTCAAGTACTTGAAGAGTCACATTACTATGGCTATATTATAGAGATAATGCTCCATAAGTAATGGAAATCTAATTATCTGATTGTAAGTGGAAGGAAGAGAATAAAGCTTCTATACAGATTTTGAGCAATTAATATTGTAAGTTTTCTTTATGCATAGTACATGAATGATTTAGGCCATTTACATTCATTTATGATTATATATAAGTGAATTATATTTTTAGTATTATATAGGCCTTGATATACATATTAATTTGCTCATATATATTTCTACTCTACAATATATATATATATATATATATATATATATTTATATATATATATATATATATATTTTATTTATTTATTTATTTTACATCGTAGAATCGATAACCGCAACGAATTCGGGTAGGCTGTCCATTTTTTATGGCTATCACAGTATATTGCAATGTCCATCCTAGAAGCTACCACACAGATTGCCACATAGTCTACCCCTATAACCACCATGCCACAATCATTTAAAACCTTTTACGCCACTAAAAGCACCAGGAAATGGACAAGTATTCAATCCGATGAACCTTGGACCTCCAGAACTCTTGAGGGGTTTGGGGGAACCAATTGGTCTACACGTCGGACCTCATTATTTATATTTTGACCTTTAATATTGTGGCTATTTTATATTGGGACCTATGATATTTTGTGGTAGTAAGGCTTAAAAAGCCAACAATGGTATCAAATCTACCACCTAACTCTATCTATTTTTGATAGAGTTATGTTATTAGCCACCATTATCAATATTTAATTTTATCCACTTTTATAAAGTAAATTTACAATCTATCCACTTTGAAGGCAATGAAGACTTGGAATTTATTTTGAAAGGTTTGAATGAGTAGAAGATTAAGGGGACAAGGATAGCCACCTTTATTTGAATGCTAGGGTCTTTCCACTTGGTTGAAGGAAATTAGTGAAGACTAGGACTCAACTATATTGATAGAAAGGGCTAACTTAGAAGAAAAGTTAGACATTGATTGGAAACCAACTCAAGAGATAGTTGGAAATTCAGGGAAATACAAAGTCACTCTAATCATATTTTTAGATTCTATGGAGAAAGAGAAGAATCACTATTGAATATTGAATAAAAATCAACTGAGGAGAAATTTGGTCATTCAAGGATATTTAGAATCATCCTGACATTGATATTGGGTTCTCTAGCAAGGAGGAGAATCATATTGGGTTCTTAGGTGCAACCTAATACATTGAAGATTTTAGATAGATAGAGGAGAATTACAACTACCAAAGAAGATTGAGAAGCATCATAGATTCATACAAAGATAAAGAATCATTCTTATCTTCCAAGGACATAAGATCATCATAGGTCATTTTATAGAGACCAAAATTTGAAAGACAACAAGCAAAACATTGTATAAAACAACAAAGTAATTATAAGGGTCTATATAGAACAAGCTTTTATAAGGTGTTAAATTTGGATCAACATGCATAAGATACAAATTCAAGCACTCTTAAGGCGCTACAAAAAAGCCCTCACAAAGCTCTCAGAAGGTGCTACAATAATGTACTCACAAATCTCTCATAAGGAACTATAGCAAAGCACTCACAAAGAGTTTGTAAAGAACTAAAAAAAGTACTTGTAAGGTGCTACAATATATATTCAATAGGTGCCATAAGGAAGCACATAAGATGCTAAGATAGAAGCTCATAAGGCACTAGAAGGAAGCACATAAGGAGTTACGAGGAAATAATATATAGTGCTAAGAGAAAAGCATATAAGACACTAAGGGGTAAGCACATAAGACACTAGATAAGAATAATAAGCATTTAAAAAGTGCTAAAGGTAAGTCACCAACAAAGTCGAGCCTTCAAAAAATGTGCTGCTATTAGAAAGAAAGCTGGAGAACATGTTGTTATCAAGAAAGCCAAAGGACGTTCTACTAATAGAAAGCAAACCAAGTCACATTGAACATACAACGAGCTAGACATCTAGGAAGATAGATGCCTAAGATAAAAATAGAAATCATATCATAGGAGGAAAAATTAATAAAAATTTGAGCTATTGAAAGTCTAGTTGTCGAGGGAGTTATAATAACAAATGATCCACTTGAAGTTGAGACATCTGAGGTTACCACTAGGAGCAATGAATTGCTCATCTCAAGTAACATAGAACACAAACAAGAAACAACAACAACCTAAAATAATGTTAGGGTAAGGTAGATTAACAAACATTAAAGAACGTTTCAAATTTTCCACCTAACATGGCAAGTGAAATCAAAGCATTGAATGAGGAGTTGAGCAACTATTATTTTGTCGACATGTTCTCAAGTAACGAATAGACATTACAATTTTTAAGTGCATGTTATTTTTTATGGGAATGAAATAAGTTTGAATAACTTTCCAATTAGGATTTATAAGGTTTATGCACTTTAAGTTTTGAAATATTAGATTATATTTGAATTTTTGAGTAATAAGGTTTATTTAAGGTATTTAAAATTTATTAAAGTTACTAGAAAATGAAGGATTTATAAGAAGTAAAAGTTTTTAAAATTTTAAGATTTTAAGATTTGAAGTTAGTTGAAGTTGTTTTTGAAGAGTTTGAAAGTTTTTAAAGTGTTTTAGAAAATTTGAATAACTTTAAAAACTTTGAATTTTCAAAAATTTGAAATTTTACAAATTTATATATTAGGGAGTTAAAAGGATTTCTCCATCAAAGACTAGAAAATTTTAGAATTTACAAATTTTAGTATTTGGGAGTTATAAGTTTTTGAAATTGAATTTTTATCATTATTGAAATAAATATGGAGTCTATAATTAGAAAGCAAATATTTGAAGTTATAAAATATGACATTGGAAAATTGATTGAAAAACCTAAAGGTAAGATAGATATAACAATAAAATTTATTTACAAAGAGGCCATC
The DNA here is from genome assembly GCA_028583015.1 of Wollemia nobilis. Classification (NCBI taxonomy): domain Eukaryota; kingdom Viridiplantae; phylum Streptophyta; class Pinopsida; order Araucariales; family Araucariaceae; genus Wollemia; species Wollemia nobilis. The sequence goes on along the minus strand of JAQPPZ010008619.1, from coordinate 50,810 downwards.
AATGAAATTTTTGAGATATTTGAATACTATTTACACTCAAAATGTATTGAAGCAATTGATAATTCAAAGGAAGATATTATAATACCTATTTACATAGGTAGTATAATGTATATGGCATTGCTTTCACTTGAACTTCATAAATATGAAAATTTGAAACAAAAGGAGTTGATTGAAACTCTAAAAAAGGAAAGTTGAGATTGATACAATTGAATCAAATGAATTATCTTTCAATTAGTGTTTCATCCTTCATGTAATATTGGCATTCTAAGTTCATCTAATTCAAGAAATTACTATGATGCTCTAAGTGAATGTTTAGAAGATACAAGACAATATCAAGGTTATGAGAGAACCAGATCATTTGAAACACATAATTTAGAGGTTAAAGACAAAGAAAAATTTCAAGCTATTCATGTGCAAGAACCAAATATACATGAACCAAAAATCAAAAAAAAATTGTGTGATCTAGATCATGAAGATACAAAGACTGAAGATTCAGGTAAAGACCTAAAAGAGGTAGACTTAAGATGAATCTTAAACAAAGGTTCATGAACAATGCAAGATCACTTGAATATTGAAGATGAAGATGGAGACAAATATTGAAGACTAAATTATTCAATAACCAAATAATGTTATAGGGGGGTGTTGAGGAATATTAAATTATTTGTTACATGTAAATATACCTCCATGGTACAATTGTAAATATCTAATACATTAGGGTTGAGTCTATAGTTTAGGAGTGTTATTTATATTTCCATTTTATGTAAGTTTCAATGTGTAGGAAATTCACAAGTGTGATGTAAGTTAGAGTGCATGTGTATGTTGAGAGAATGTGCACAAGTGTCATGTATGTAAGTATGCAAGTGTCTTAGAGTAGGTGTAGAAGTGTGCAAGTTTCATAGAGTCAAGTGTACATGTAAGAAAAAAGTGAAGAGTCTAGTATGCAAGTGGTAAGATGATAAGCCAAAGGTCATGGAACTTGTCATATGGAGAGCAATATTCAACCACTTGAAGAGTCATATTACTATAGTTATATTATGGAGATAATGCTCCATAAGAAAGAAATGGAAATATGATTACTTGATAGTAAGTGGAAGGAAGTGAATAAAGTTTGTATATGGATTTTGAGCAATTAATTATTGTAAGTTTTCTTCATGCATAGTAAATTAATGAATTAAGCCATTTACATTCATATTTGTTTATATATAAGTGAATGTTATTTTTAGTATTATATAGGCCTAGATATACATATTAATTTTCTCATATATAATTCTACTCTACATTATTTATATTTTGACCTTTAATATTGTGGCTATTTTATATTGGGACCTATGATATCTTGTGGTAGTAAGGCTTAAAAAGACAACAATATGTTGTGATATTAAAGTATGTTCCTTAATTTATGGAAGGATCGTTGCTAGTAATTTATTTTTTCTAATAAGCTATATGTGGATTCTATTGTAGTTCACTTCCATGAAGATAAAAATATGTTAAATTTGCTATTAGGTTAATCAGACCATATCCACATTACTTTTGTATAAAAACTATTCTTCGTTTTCTTCAAATTACTATATTTTTTCTATCAAATTGTTTGTTTTATTTTCATTAAGAGATATAGTATCTCCATTAGATAGTTAACTTTTAAAGTTTGAATTTTGCCAAGATAAATATCAACACCACAACTAGCTAAATTATTTGCTACTATGTTTTCTTCTCTATAGATATCTTACATTTCAAAGATACTACCTCTATTTATAGTTGATAGACATAAATAATAATCTTAATTCTTATCCAATATTGACACTCATTTTTCTTGATAGCATTGATTATAATAATAATTTGTAAATCCCCCTCAATTTAAATATACTTCATCATTTTACAATTGCAATCTTGATCATTGTTAGTGCTCTAACCTTTGCATAGTTGTTACTTGAAGTTCTATGTTATCTTGAGTAAGTGAGGATAGTTTTGCCTTTGAGTAAGATTCAAGGGTAACATCCTTCCATCCCATTAAGAAAAAAGTGATATGTGTGAAAGTAATTTGAAGGTAATAATGATAGTACGTGTTTGTTATAGCTAAATAACAAGATTAAAAGCACCTACCCAAGGTGGGTGGAAGGTGAAAATTATTGCCACCATGAACGACGATAATTCTTAGGGAGTTGAGATTGACATCACCATAAAAGATCTTTAGCAAGAGATACCTGACGATTAAGGTGGAGGTCCATAGTTGGGATTTAACTGGTTTTTGTCTGATGCCTACTGGATTATTTTTGGTTCAAGATTGTCTTGATGGGTTCCATTCCCTGTTTGATGGGTGTCTACGTCTTTTGGCTTCTAGCCTTTTTTTTAGAGGTTCTCCCTATTTTATAAGTTGGTATGCTAAAACCATACCTAGCACGTCTGTGAGCAAGGATGGTTTCCTTCTGTTTCTTATCTAGTGGGTTGCTGAAGTCGTACTTGGAATTTGGTGCAAGGATGACTTCCTTTTGTTCTCTGGTGGGATTTCCATCATTTTTTACTGATAATTTGTAAAATGTTTAAGGTCCTTTCAAAACACTCTTACCTATAAAAAAAAGGTGGGCAGAAGATCAATAGGCCACCTAAAGTTTAAAGTATTTTCAAATTTTATAAACAATTTAATTATATAAGATTTATTTATTTTTAAAATATTTTTGAAATGACAGTAATAATTGAAGGACAGTAATAAGATTATTTATTTTTAAAATATTTTTATAGAGTTTTCAAAAATAATGATGTAACTTAGATAATAGTTTTGGTAGGGACATTAATATGGAAAAAGTTATTGGACTCTTTTAACAAATACTGAAGTTCAATTCATAGGAAGGATGACCTCTAATATACCCCACTTTTCAATCTCTTAAAATAAAAAAATGTAGACAAAATATGTAAATTTATTTTATTTAAGATTCACTGTTCTTTTTACTAATTGGTCAACTTTTGTCTCCTATTTTTAAATAATCTTCATAGTAATATTTAAGCATGGATGAGAACTACTAGCATGTGATATGTTCTCTTTCACCAAGATACTTGATCTATTACCATATTTCATCCAAGAGACTTGATCTATTGCCATATTTCATTGGATGGTAATCAAGGATACAACAAAGTTCATTTATTATTTTGTATAAGGTGTATTTAGTTGAATTTTGGGAAAAAATAAAAGGATAAATAAACTTAATTGTAAAACAAGATATACCTAAACATTTAAATATTATTTTTTTTTATTTGGTTAGTGTGAGAAATCCTCACGACTAATGCTCAAGGTTGGGAATCCCCATCCCTCCATGACCTATCATAAGGGGGAGAGTTGAGCTTATCAATAGGGAATTTAACGCACAACCACATACACACACCGTGGTTTGAAGATTGTTATTATCCTTGAATTTTTTGACTTAATACCTCCCCCATGTATATTTATATGACCAAAATCTATTAGCATGGATCCAACCTTTGTGTGCATATATAATTTAAAACGATTACATGATATCCTACTCATATTGAAAGCAGGTTTTATATAGTAGTTAGTTCTTAGAGTTGATTATGTGTGGTTTTCTTATATATTTTCTTATTAAGGTATTTGCTTTTTTTCCTATAATACTAGTCCCTTTATTAGTTATGTTTTTATTATTCTAATTCTCATATGCATTGCATGGATTACAAAGCCAACCAATGATAACATTTTTGTGTCTGGTCTTTATTACAATATAGTGTATAACAACTAATAAAATATAAAATATGAGTGAATGAATAAGTAGTTTTTTGAAACTAACATGTATGTCTAGACCTTTCCTATTCTATTCAAGTTTTGTAATACAAAATTCTCAAAATTTTGGAAATTAAACTTTCTTGTGAAATCCAAATAATTACAACCCTTTTTCAATACTCTTTTGTTTTTCCATTAGTACACTACTTATTTTCATTTATGGAAGACAATTGTAAAATTTGTCATACATCCAATAGTTTAAGTTAAATTTCTTACCTTGGCTTTTGTTGGTTTATATAAACTACTTTATGATGAATTACAAGCTTATGTCATTTCAATTTAATATAACTTAATGCAATTAGTGCACATTATACTAGGAGAGTCTAAAATAAATTTAGATTACATTGGATACAAATTGTTGATGGGGTTTCCAAATAAATTATTAATATTTAGGTGATTTTCAACTTATTAAACAAATCAAAGTAATTTATGATGCAAATAAATGCTCCTTTCTAAAAGATAAAGTATGGAAGATAAATTCATCCCTTATATAAGATAAGGATTAGAGGTATGAACTGTAGACATGGAAAATTGACCCACCCAAATGATTCAATTCTTCCTTAGACCCCTAGCTAGCCACCCAAACTTGTTAAGTGCAAATTTGGGGCCCTTTTAGCCTTCCTCTTGGCCTTGTTTCCCCAACTTTACCAAATTCACACATAGTCTTTACAAGGCATGAATTTAGCTTGCCATATTCGTGCCCTATAATGATCGAGCACAAATTTGGTATTCTAGGGATTTTTCTCATTAAAACCCCTCCCCTTGTTAGCCCGTTGTGGGGTCGACCTTTTCCCGTGGTGAATTTCATTTTCCTGCTTATTTTTTCCCTCCAAACCTCTTAAAAATAAGGGTTTATATTTCCTAATATTGCCTAACAATTTGTAAGGAGATTATAATTTTTGACTTGCTCATTATTCATGCTAACAAGTGCTCATCTACTCCAAATTGTTATTTTATTGTTTTATGTTTTGATGGTTGTTGCCTTTGGAGATTGAGTGGAGGAGTCATTGTGACTGGATTGATCAACATTCTTAGAGTTCTTCATCCATATCTTCATTGCTTCTTGACCTCTCCATCATCTCATTAAGTCTGATATTCATGTTAGTCACTTTTTAAATTTGTTTTTCGTTGTTTTGTGCTTCATTTTTCACCGTTTTAGGGCCCAAAAAGGGTATCTGAACCAAATTTGTGTCCTATCCTTATAGGGTGTGAATTTGGTCAATCCAATTTGTGCTCTCTCTTTCCAAGGTATGAATTTGGTAAATTAAGGCTTGGGGGTAAGTTTTGCACCCCAAAATCCTAATTTTGCATCTTGCATTTTAGAATTTTGTTGTGTCCATCTCATCTACATTTTATTTTACTATTACATATCTATTTCCACTTGTTTGTGCATGTTCCAAAGGTCAAAGATCAATTTTTTATTTTGAATGGTCAACTAAACAGACCAATGGGGCTTGACTATTGTTCCTCCAAGCTCAGTCTTATAACGGCCTAAGTAGGCCCACAAACGTTGATCAAATTTTTCTAGGGTTTTGTGAAGTTATTTTGCAAGTTTGGAGCTATTGGATATCATGGATGCAAGATAAATCTTGGAATAACAACCGGATTAGATAAGTGCCCTCATAGATATTTAGTCTATTTTGTGTTTACTCTTATTCATTTTTTTTCAAAACCTAGATCTCAATAAAAGGAAAAATATTTGATTTAATTTCTAGGTATTTTAAAGAGTAAAAGCATATAATGTGCATCTAGGGTTTTAATCTTGTTTGTGCATTTCCATTGGACCCTTGCTTAAAGGATTTATTTTACAATCCTAGGGTTAGATATCATTGAATTAAAAAGTCATACTAGGGTTAGCTCTTGTCTTCTTGCATCTTGTATGCCTTGCATTCTTCTTTCATTTTCATAGCTTAGTTTCGAAATACCAAACAATAGGTGCATGCTTAATTGACACATCAAACATTTCCACCTCAGACTTAGAGTGAGTCCTAAAATAATTCTTGGTGAACCCATACTTTCATGTCCTCGAGTGTAGAGCATATAACACACCCCCATGGTTCACCTTGACTCCCAATGGATCCAACCAAGAATCATATGCAACAAGGCAATTTTATCTCTCTACATGAACATTCATTCTTTGGGATAAGGGTGGAAGATTTAAGTGCCCTTTCTTTTGTGTGGGGATTCAAGTGAAGAATACCATAATCCTAATTAAATAATAAAAATGGCACACCTCTTTCCATATAAAAGGTATAAATATTAAGTATTTTTTTTTTATGATCGAGTGTGGCAAGGCCTATACTCTCTCTATGTGGGATGGAATGAATGGGGTCATTTCCATTGACCATGGAAGGAAGTATCATTACTATTTTTTCAAGGTAGTACATGGAATATATGGATGTCATTTCTACTAATTTGAAAGATTAGACACTATTTCTTTAGGCTATGGATGTAAAGGATAGGTGTCCTTTCTATTAGATAGGAGAAATTTTTGGATTCTCTTTTTTAGGCTAGGTGTGGAATGGAGGGATATCCATTAAAAGAATCATTAGGGGTGTGTATTTAGGATGGTGGGTGGAACATGTGGACATCCATATTCAAGTTATAGGGTGAAAGGGTTGGGCACTTTTATCTACACTATAATGTTATAGGCCCTCTTTATTTTGAATAGAGGACAAAGGAATAATGCCCTTATTTAGGTTGTAAGGTGGAAGGAAATATATCCTTTGTTTTAGTTGTTGGCAAAAGGATCAATTCTCCATTATTAGAGTGAGGTTAGAAAGAAAATGTAAACTTCCTATTTTAGTTTGTAATAGAAGGTAAATACACTCGACATCCATCCTAGAGTACAAGGTGGGAGTAATGGGGATGTTATAAGAAAATACACCTCAATTATCATTTATATTTTATTTTCAAGGTGAATTATATAATGTGTTGTACATATTTATATTTTGTGATATAGAGGTCCATAATTATTCATACTATAGATTTATTTTTTGTACTAAAAAATACATAGTTCAAAATTTATCATGTTATATATCCTATGACTTTCTAACTAGTCACCTATCCTAACACTACTATAGCTTGAGCATATATTTATCTTTAAATTTTTTATTTGGTTTTGGAATATTTTTTTCCAAAAGTCGTGTTATGTAAATACATACAACCTATTAATAGATTTATATTTAAGGTATATTTTAGTTTAAAATTTTATACATTGAAGCATTGTTGGATGTTATATTATGTTTTGTTGGTTGGATACCTAATGAAAGATAATAACATGAATATATAAGGTTTTTACATTTCATGATATAAATAGTGGAAAACCAAGTATTCTATGCACTTTTTTCTACTATTAATAATAAATAATACAAATACAAATTTTCATTCTTGGATTCCCTATGTTAATTTTGCTTAGATATGTAGGTATTATTATAAATCATACTATATCATTTCCAATGGCCCAACTTGTCCTTATAACAAACAATCAAAATACTTTAGAGTCTCTCCTTAGGATAATCCATCATAACCTTCTCGTGTCTCTCCTTATGTCAGTCATATATAGGGTTATGCATAAGGGGTTGGACTCAAAATGTACTTGTACAAAAATGGTGAATCCTAATCAAAATCAAGGTGAATCATGGTGAATCCTAAGAAAATCAAATCAATCATCTTCACACCAAAATTTGGGGTATTTGAAGCGCTAAAATATAAATTCATCTTTGGGGAAAATTTTGACCTATTAAATTATCTTATAACTTCATAAAAAAAACCACCATTAGATCAATCTCTAAAAGAGATTTCCAACGAGTACAAATATGCCTATGTTTGGATATATATTGTGGCAAATTGATCCTAATAAAAAATTGATCCTGAAAATTTTAGGCGAATGGGCCGACATCGAGGGTCCCCATATTCACCAATTTCAAATTCTATAAATCCAAATATTCATCCAATTTGTAAATATTCACCACTATGCATAACCCTGATCATATATCTTTAGTGTCTATGTTTTAGAAATAAAAAATAGTTGTTTTTTATTACTTAGTCCAGAAGAGAAATACAACACAACCAAAAAAATTCTATGTAAGTTTACTGTCCAAAATCAACAAAAGAAGAGGATAAAAACTTAGACTTTATGATATGCTAAAAATACCATTATCTAGACTTTAAGTAGAAGTAACAAAAACATAACAACTTCATGCTGCTAAACCATAATCATGTAGAATAATTTATTAGTGAGACTAACCAATTATCATTGCTCTTGAAATATTGATGAGGATCAAGTATGCCTCAAAAAATATGTCTGTCATTTCATTGATAAGCTCTTGCTTTTATAGGTAAGGAAAAATTTTACAAAACCATGACATGAAACCATGGATTACAAAAAGCTTCCTATTGATAAAAGTCTACATTCCCTAAAAAGTTACTAACAATAAAAAATGTTGAATTCTTTGAAAAGTTAATGATAATAAAAAAGGTTGTAGAATAAAATTTATAGAGAATAAAATATTTTAAGCCTATTAATTAATACCCTAAAACTAATATGTAATTAGCAATTCCTTATCAATCCTCCCAACAACAAAAGCATTGGACTTCAATGTGTATAAAAGAGGAGGAAAATCACAAGCCAGTTGGTGAGAGAACCATTATGCTAAATGTAGATGCTAGAAAGAACCCAAGTGGGTCTAGTGAACCTTCATGATGATGGATGTCCAAGTAGATCCAAGGATTGCCTCCCAATTAAATATGATGTTTTCCCATGAATGGTGGAAATTTTTGTAAGGGAGGTAGTGTGGGCGGATTTCCAAAAAGACCAACATAAAATAGAGGATATGCCTACTAGAGCCAAAAATTTTGTAATATAGAAGGGGTAAGATTTTGAAATATGTATACAAAATCTAGATTTGGAGCTAGAGTGGGAGCAATAGGAACAACAAGAGTAGGAGCATGAATAGGAACAATAGGAGCATGAGTAGGAACAACAAGAGTAGAAACATGTGCTCTATAGGTATTTTACTAAAGAGGTACAATATGTTGAATGGACTAGAGGAATTTTGCTTGTGTCCTTATATTGTGGCCTATTGAAAACTAATGTGATATTTTATGTTTGATGGAGATTGGTATGGACCAAATGCATGATGTTCTTGGTGTATTGGATGAGAAAGATTTTATGCTCATGCTAGAAAGTGTATGTGTTATTATATGACTCATATTGATCCTTTTTGTCATATTGGTAAGCTTTACCTAGAAATAAACCACAACAATCCATATGGGTCATAACACAAGTGACTTTATCAATAAACTTAGGGTCAAAAGCAAAATATAAAGTTCAAGTGTATATTATATTTGAGGTGGTGTCACTGTCCTTCCATCCAAGTGAGTATGGGTGAGGATGTGGGTCCATCGATAGTTATAATTTATCAACAATAAACTTTGTAATATTTTTTTTTGTGACTCATTATGAATGATACAATCCATAGATAAGTTGTGTGCAAGGTGAGCATGAGTGATAAACAAATTATCATGTTTCCCTACAAAATAGTGATGATTGAGTAAGGTGGCATTAATCAGTCAACCTTTCAACTCAACATAGGTGATGTCTTCTCCATAATTCTTTATGGAAACATTCTAAGTTTCCTCATCAAGATATTGTACGGTAAAATTCTTTTTCTTTATCTAAAAAACTTTGAGACTGTTCATGACCTTTCCTTTTACAGTGAGTATAAAGCTTGTTGGCATCAAAAAATGAGAAGGATTTTGACAAGATGAAGAAGAAGAAGAAGAAGAATGAGAACTAGAAGTAGATGGAGAAGAGAAGAACTTCTTTATTGCTAAGAAATGTTGCTTGGACTATAAGGTCAAGGTCTTGAAGGATCCTACAAAAAAGGAAGGTTGAGGTGTTCAAGAATGGGCATCATGTTTCTTCTCCTCTAGCTATGCTTGATTAAAAGGTACATCAAGTGTTGTGAAAATTTTTCATTTCAACTTCCTAAACAAGTGCTCTTGAAGTCAAGTATTGAACTTCATGAGAAGAGCAAGTGATATATTTAGTATGCAAAGCAAGGTGCACAACTTGTTGAATTGATAGATGTAATCTTGGACTGTCATATGTCTTCCTTGTCTTATATGAAACCATTGAATGAACAAGGCATCATCAATGTAGCCTTCAATGCTATGACCAATTGATCCCAAGTATGGATGGGATTTTGCATATGCTATCACTCAGTAATCAATATTTTAATGACTCTAGAATTTTTCAACTTGGAAAAGGGGACCTTGTCATCATCATACATTTTATTGTAGGAAAACCAAGTTTCCATATCTAGGATCTAGATTTTGGAAACTTAGTGATTCCTAGACCCATCATTAATTTTGACCTCACATTTAGCATGAGAAAGAGTATTAGGAGTGTGAATTCTAGCAGTCGATGATGGAGGATGGACATATATGCTATTGACTTTGTCATCCAAAGAACTAACTATGTTAGTAAACTCAACTATATTTTCTATCAAATTGGTAGCCATGGCTCAAATAAACTATTCTAGGGAGGGTGTTTGACCAAATTTACAAAGTGGATCACTACTTTATGTTTAGAAGTGTTGGGTACTACTAAAAATGCACTTCATTTTACAAGAGAAACTTTGAGGCACTATTAGTTATAGTAAACTATCACAAATGCTTTCAATAGATTGGCCTCAAAAAATACATTCTAACAAGTATATATAACCCTATAGGCGAGAAATGATAGATGCCTCAAAAAGTGATAAATATAGTGTCTCGTTAATCAAAAGGAAAGAGGAGAGGATTTTCCTCCAACTAAAATTTGAGAAGGGATATTCTTGGAATATTCCAATGTTGTTAAAATTTTATATCTAGATCCTTTTTCAGTACATGATTAAGAAAGGACAAAAGAACATATAATGGCATTATCATACCCTCCCATAATACATGTTGGATAAACCCTATTCATGTGGGTTTGGGAATTCAAAAAGGGTATATAGAAGGTTGGGGGTGCACATGAGTCAAATACACTCATGGCATAAATGGTGAATGGAGGAGAAGTGGTAGTTATGGCACAAAAATTATAGACACACACAAAGAATACAAAATGGGATGTAGACTATCAAAACTACATACACATGTTGTTGGTGATGGGCATCCATGTATTCTAGAAGCACAAGGTGGGTTTCAACATCATCTAAGAGAACACTACCAACTAATTAATATTTGTAATATAACTACTATTGTTGCTTGTAGAGTTAGGCTTGAAGAGAGTCATACAAGTGAGGATATATGTGTTGATCTAGAGTGGGCATGCTCGAGGTTTGAACAACATCTTGATAATTCATCACCTACATAGATTGCATAATTGTCATCCCCAAGGAGACTCGGGTCTAAATTAGAATTATTAAAAGTTATAATTCCTAGAACCCATCTATCAACTCCATACCATAGCATGTTGATGGCTCAAAACTTGGTCTGATAGACTTAATGATCATTGTAGGGATCAATATCCCCTTGTTTTTCATTTTTTGTGGATGAATATTTAGTTCATATAGTAGACCAACTGGATATCCATGGTTAAAAATAGCTTGAAATATTATATAACGATCTAAGAGATTAGATTACCAAATAAAGACCTATTAGTCGAGGTCATACATAATAGTATTTTAGTGGTAGAGTGATGTCTCTAACTCAACTCAAATTTCAAGTCTGTGCACATGTAGGAGAAGGAATATCTATGATGGCATTTGAGTAGCCAAGATGTTGTCATGCAAGAAATATTTTCTATTAGTTTATGAATTTTGGTGGTAGAGAATAAGGTCCACATAGGGACTGAGAAAATAATGCAGCAACACCCCTTTAAAGGATGTAAAGATCCCATTAGCTTTAGAATAATCCAAGAGGTGATGTGTTAGAAGGGCCTAGGCTTAGTTATGTCAATATTATCCTCAATATCAACATAAAATATGCTTTATAGAATAAATACCAAGCCAACCATGGAGTCATTGAGATATCTACTACAATTGAAGAGGATCTAGATAAAATTTTCCATGATCAAAAGACAACTAAATCTATCTCTATGCTTAGGGAACATAGGTCGAGCTAGAGGTTGAAAAAACTTACAAGAGAGTGGGGGCTTATTGTAGAGGAAATATTGGTGGGTTTGAAAAAGGTCATCATGGAGGAAAATACTATGAGCTAAAAAACTCCAAAATTGACAAAAATCCTTGAAACATAAAACTTCAAAGTTTTATGGCTAATGGAAGGATGAAGTAGAATATAAACAACAAGAAGAATTATAGAGTCTAGGTAAGATTAACTACTCTGATACCAGTGATGAGGATCAATTTTGACTCAGAAAACTTGCTTGCCATTTCAATTATGAGTCCTACTTTTATAGGTGAGGAAAATATTTACAAAACCACTAGTGAATCCAAAACCATGGCATAAAACCATGGATTACAAAAATTTACCTATTGACAAAAGGTTGCATTCTCTTAAAAGTTACTGACAATAAAAAAGGCTAGATAATAAAATCTACAAAGAATAAAATCGTTTAAGATTGTTAATTAAAACTCTAAAACTAATATTTGATTATTAATTCCCTATCAAATATGAAACTATTAGAGAGTTTATATGTATAGACATGAAACATTGACACACCAAAATGAGTTATTTTTCTCTTAGATCCTTAGCAAGCCACTCAAAATTGCAAGGTATGGATGGAAGGTGATTCACTCATAGTAATAAATGCAATTTTGAGGAAAGCAAAGGATCCATGGAATATACAAGAGATAATTATGGAAATTCAAGATCTTGCTAAAGAGTTTGAAGAAATAAGGTCTACACATACATTAAGGGAAGTAAACAAATGTGCAGATAGGCTAGCCAATAAAGGGATTTTAATTGAGGATCATGAAGTTAATTTCTCTTTTTCATGGTTAGAGGAAGTAGTAAGTTTAGCTTAAGCTAATAAGAAAAATTTGACCACATGAATCAAATAATTATTAAGATTTACTTTAATATTTTCCATTGGTAATGTCTGCTTTATTTTATAACATGATTGTATTTTTATATAAAAAGTTTATTATAATTTTTGTGGTTGCACTTGTGCTTCGGCAAGGAAACTACCAATCCAGATTGGGTAAAGTAGACTATGATAGTGTGATGTTTTGGAAATATTTATCTACTAAAATGAAATGCATAGATAGTAGAGTTGAAGTTTTGGTATTGTGAAGGTTGCTATAGGAAAATATCAAGAAGGATGTTGAATTCTAGAATATTTGTATTCACACAAAAAATAAATAAAAAATCAAGAATTTAGACATTTTAAGTAAAATGATGTAGGTTTCTAGCTATAGCATCTCAATTGAGATGAAAAATGAATCTATTTGTAAAATATCAAGCTCTAAAGAAGATATTTGTGATTTATCATGTGTGGGGGACCCAAGTACAACCCATTATTCTCCAACAAAAAAATAAAATATAGAAGCTTCAATATAATTTTTTTTCTTTCTACTATACTTTGGATATATTCTCTAATGCACTCTCTCTTTCTAAGATTCTACTGATCTTTGGAAGCTTATATTGCTTCTCTATTCTTTGGAAGCTTATATTGCTTCTCTATTCTTTGGAAGCTTTGATGCTTTTCTATTTTTCTCTCTTCTATCTCTAGTGTCTTAGGTTGCACCTGAGAACAATAATTTTCTTATGTGATTCTCCTCTTTTCTAGAGAATCCAACTATTATCAAGGTGAATTTGAATGTCCCCTCACGTCCAAATTTATTTTGAGTTGGCTCTTAATCAATTCTAGCTAAGTCCTATATCTTCACTGGTTTTCCTTGAACTAAATTGTTACTCCCTAGAATCCAATCAATGGGACTTTTAATTGTCCCCTCAATATCTACTCTTTAGACTTTAAAAAAAACATAAAATATCAATTAATCTATAAATTTGAAATTTACAACAATTACATTGAAATCTTCCTTTGATGGTAATAATAGAGACTACTCGAAGTAGCATCAAATATGTGTAAACCTGATTTATATAGACTCTATAACAAGGTCTTAAATTTCTATAATTATCTCTTGAATATTCCATGGAGCCTTTGCATTCCTTAAAATTACATTTATTACTATGAGTGAATCACCTTCCATCCATACTCTATTTCATTTCATTTGTTTGCATATGTTTAACCCTTCCAAAGTTGCCCATGCTTCAACTTCATTATTTGTCTTAAATCAACTACTAAAAGTGTAATGAGACAAAATATCTCCTCTATTATTTCTAATTATTCCTCCTCTTTTTGTTGGTCTTGTATTTCCTTTAGAGGCTCCATAAAAATTCAATTTGACTAACTCCACATCTAGTGGTTTCTACTTTATATTCTTTGCCTTATTTTTGTTTCTCCTATACCCAACATCATAATTCCATTTGATGACTTGACTCCATCTATCAAGGCTTTTTGCTTCTAGATTAGGGATTGGGTGTGTTGATAGGGTTGGTTTAGAATCCTCTATGACTAAACAAATCTTCCTTTTCATTACCTCTAAAATGCTTTCATTTCCGTTAAATATTATTCTATTTCTTTCTAGCCATGCAATACAAAGTATTGTATCTTTTTATATATCCCTTATTATCTATAAAGCCTCACTTTTAAAAAGTTCTCCACCATTACTTTAACCCTTCTTCAATTCTATTATTCATCACCATGCATTTACCAAACATATTAAGAATCCATTGTCATAGTTTTGAGACCATTGAGTAGTGTCCCAAGAGATGGTCTATACTCTCCTTTTTACAAAAAACATATTGTAAGGGGACATGAAAACCCCTTTTCAAAAGGTTAGCCAAAGATAAAATTATTTTATGACCTACAAGCCAAACAAACATTTTGACTTTAGGAATGCTTGGGCATCCCAAATATCTCTCCATATTCTTGTGATATTCCTATTTTGTTGGTGATTTACATTATATCTACTTCTTATTGTGTATTCTCCTAAGATATTCAACTCCCAAATCAACTTATCCTTAGCTCCCCTTGGAAAATAATTATTGTTATCTTTATACTCAACTACCTCCTAGCATCTATGTCTTGTATACTTGTAAAAAATATTCTTTCCATTTGTATCTTCCTTCCTAATCCTTATAAAAAAATATTTGAAACACTATCACCATATTTATCTTGAAGTAATCTCATCCATGGTTTCAAAATTGGATCTAGATTGAGTGGTTTTGTATCACACCAAGTATCCATCTAAATAGAAATATTTTACCCAATTTACATCACCCATCTTAAACCATTAATCACTAGATCAATTGATTTTTTAAAATTGTTCCATAGTGTAGAACCATTTGGTATAAAGAATGCAAAAAATATTAAGCTTGGGTTATTGGGCTGAACTTACTTAGAATAATTCTCTCCCATTGTCTTTGAATCTATTTGTACAATCTCCAAATTATTTTTCCCCTAAGAGCTAAGTTTGCATCTATAAGAACTCTTAAATGAAGACATCCCCTAGTTTTATCATCACACACCTTGCTCCATTTCACTAAAAGAAATTTCCTTTTGTCATGTAATCCTGACTACAAAAATGATTGTATAATATAGAATAATTTTTTTCTATTGATTTCAACATAGTATACAAGGATATATAATATGTTGGAATGGCCTATAAGACTGATTTAATTAGTTGCACTCTTTGTACTAATGATAACCATCTATCATTACATATCGGTATTTTATTTTGAACTTTACTTATAACTAGATTTTATAATTCTATCACCATTCTCCCCTCAAATAAGGGCATCCCTAAATAAGTTGTTGGTAAATTTGCCTCCTCCGTTTGAAGTAACCTATATGTCTAAGCTTTAATTTAATCTAGGGTGTTTAGCAAGTAAATTTTAGATTTTGTACTATTAAATTTTTTCCCTGATGCTCTTTCATATTTCTTTAATAAGTTATTAAAAGCTTTGGCCTCATTTATCCTTGACCTCCCAAAAATGGTTGTATCATCTACAAACTTTTGATGGGTGATGGTGTTGATGTTATTACTAGTCTTAAGTCCACTTATAAGCCCATATGTGTTAGCCTTCTTCAAGTTCCTATCCAAAATATCTGCCATAATAATGAACAAATATGGTGATAGAGGATCTCCCTATCTAAGACCTCTCTTGGATTTAAATGATTATGTTACTAACACATTGAACAACACTAAATATGAAACCAGAGAGACATAATATTTAATCCATCTATCCCATTTCTTCCCAAATCCAAAATTTTCTAATATTACAAAAATAAAATCATATTTAGCCTTATCATAGGCTTAATTCATATAAAGTTTTAATATCATTGCTTTCTCTTTTCTTGAATTTGTTGAATGTGTAACTTCGTGAGCTACTATGATCCCATCCAGAATCCATTTCCTTTTCACAATTTCTCCTTTCTCTTCTAAAATATTTTTTCTAACATTGGTCTTAACCAATTCACCATAACTTTGGAGATAGTCTTATATACCATATTACATAGGCTTATGGGTCTAAATGAATCAAATAACTTTGTATCCTTATTTTTTGGAATTAGGATAAGATATGTTGCATTTATTTTATAAGGTATATATTGTTTTACCCTAGACTATTCCACTGCCACCAATAAAGAATCCTTCACTATATCCAAATTATATTGATAGAAAATTGCAGAGAGATCATCTAGACTTGGGGATTTATCCTTATTAAAATAGAAAATAATTAAATGAACTTCTTCTAGAGTAATAGGCTCCATCAGTTTCCTATTATCTTCATTTATTATAACTAAAGGTACTTCTTGAAGAATTTTATCATTAAAGTTTAAAATCCTCTAATCCTAGAATATTCTAATAAAAAGACTTTGCTTCCTTTATAATTTCACTCTGGTCTTTAGTCCAAACCCCTTCTACTGATTTAATTCTACTAATTATAGATGTTGATCTTTGTACTATAATCATCATGTGAAAAAACTTTATATTTTTATCTCCTTTTAACCAAGTCTATCTTGATTTTAATATCCAAATTTTCTCTTCCTTAAAATAAGATATCACCAAGCAACTCCCCCCAACTGGATAAGATCACCTTAGAAGAAAGTTTACCTGTCTTTTCTAATATTAAGTGTTCTTGTCCAATATAACGAGCTAATTATTTTTTGGAAGTGTATACAACCCATCGTCTTGAAGAATTTAACATTTGTGCTATGATATCAATAAATTGAGGATGGATTCCACATTGATATTTAAAAATGATTTTTTTCACTACCACCATTAACCTATTGGCTAGTGACTAGACCAACCAAGGTATAATACACAAGTCCCACAGCCAATTACAGAGTAGGAGCTAATGTGCAAGTGACTCTTAGCAAGATTTGTCTTCTTCAAACTCAACCTCATATTTGTTAGCTTTTGGAGCCTTAAACATAAAGGAAATGCATTCACAAGTATAGAAATAAACATGCAATGATACAACTATGATAATAGCAAAAAACCATGCATGAAAATATGATAGAAAACTTGATACAATGCTCTAGAAATGCTCATATAGAAAGCTCATGAAAATTACAATGCTCCTCTCATGGAGTTTGCAACTCCTCCATGATAGCAAAATGGAGCTACATTGTGCCTACTACTACTCACACCTTTGCACTACTTCCACTCCTCACAATCACTCACAATGAGACCTTTATATAGAAATATAGGTTACTTGCCTCTCACTCAACCCTAAGACTCATGTACATGTGGACTACATGCACATTTACATCATTGCACATTCTAACACTTGTGCATTTATTCTATTACACTAATAAAGCAATAACTCCTAATATAATCCTAAACTAAATATGCACCCATGAGGGTACATTAGGAAATAACCAAATGATGTAATAGCCATATTTTCCAACACCCCCTGTATTACATTATTTGGTTTGAAGACATTAGTCTTCAATATGGATCTTTGACTCTTGAGTAGTCTTCATCTTGATGTGGTTCCTTGTTGCTATTTTTAGTTTACCTTGCATTGTATTCCTCCTTGATCTGATGCCTCCTCTTCTTCTTCTTCTTTCTTGTCGTTGGTTCTAGTTATTGAACTTTCATATGTGGTTGCACTATCACCTGATTTCGGCAATAAAATTTTCCTTTTGCCTTTGTCTTTTTTGCTACTATCCTTGTTGAGTATAGAAACTTTTGAACAAACATCATGATAAAATTTTGTGTTAGTAGAACTTGAAGTATTAGTACTACATGATGCTTGAAATATTTTCTCTAGGAATGATTCATCTATCTTTGTTTTTACTTTGAGTAGCTCAATCAGTTCTTTTTGCTTTGCAACCACTTCTTTGTGAATTTGAAGTGAGAGTAATGCCATGTAAAGAATGCTCCCAAATACTAAGGGTACTGGAATATCTTTCTTTTCATTCTCAATTGCTTCAGTAAGTCTAGCATGAAGGTAAAATTCCATAGTAGTGAAATCTTCTTTTAGTACCTCATTATAGATCAATATTGAACCAAGATCTAAGTTCTTGGTTTTATTTAGAATATTCTTGATTCCTGATTTAATAACATTAATCTTTTCCCTTCTAATGGTGTTGTTCATGCTATTGTTTATTTCATTCTTTGAGGTTGACATCTTTATTTTCCCCCTGTTTTTTTGGGTCTTGTAGTATTAACCTTTGTAGTAGTCTTCCTTATAACTCCCTAGTAATGAGATATGCTATAAATATGATTCACCTCTATCACTTGCAATCAATTACTTGTAGAAAGCTATTAGAAATGCAATCTTCAATAATATGGATTCAAAACTTGATGCAATGATAGGTTCTAAACTTCTAGAAATTTAATTTGAAGTAGGATTCCTTATATCTCCCTAATTAGAAGTTTTAGAAATATTAAATTTTTGCAAACTAATTTTTGTTTACTACTCCTTATATCTCCCTATGTTAAGAGTTTGCAACTATTCTTTAGAAGCAATGGAAATGAAATAAATGCTTCTAGTTTTACTCTACGTATTCTATATAATCAATATTCTATTCTAGAGATCTTTTCATCACCTTATTGCTCCTATTAATTTCTCTAGAATGTTTAATAAAACTTGATATCAAACTTGCAATATAATGATGAATGTTTCTCACCTTCTTACTTCTGATTTGCAAGTTGTTTGTATGCGGTTTGCAAGGGTTGATTTCCTTGTTTCTCTTCACCTTGCTTGTCAACATTTTCCTCCTTGTAGAAGGATTATTTTCCTTTTCTCTCTTCAATCGAATGCTGGTTGGATATGTGCTCTACTCTTCACACTTCAACTTGGCTGATATGTGCACTATTTTGGGCTTGAACTCTCTCTTTAAAAATGATCTTCTATTGGTACATAGTCGTCTATCACTTGTTGGTTTCTACGTATCCTTAAAACAATAACCTTTCACCTCTTCAATGTCTTTGATACAACCTTGGGCTCTCCTCTTTTGTTTATGTACGTAGGAGCCTTATTTACTTGGTGTAATATGATATGGGAGTGCCAAATGGCACTTATCCTCTTCACCTTCTTGAAAATGTTTATACTTGCACCTCCTTGTAGCACTTATGACATGTGGTGCTTGTCCTTTGAAAATATTTGTTCAGCTCCTTCTTTCAATGCCTATGATAAGTGGCACTCATCTTCTTACTCCTTGGTGGTTGATGGCTGTTATAGATGCTCTTACCTTCTACTTCCATGTTGGGTGCTCATTTGTCTTATCTTGGCTTGGAGGAGTGTTACCTTATGATGTTGGGCACTCCTTTGTATTATCCTTTCTTGGAATATGTTAGACTATAATTCTAGGAGCTCCAAACTCCATTTTGCAATGTGGCACTCTTCTCCTTGAGTGCTTAGAACAACTCCTCTACGTGGCCAATGATTCCTATCTTCCTTTGAATTTTCTAGCACTCTCCAATGCTCTATTCCTACGAATTTTCTTGTTGTAAATATTTTCTCTTTGGTAGAATGTTTGTGCTATCTTCAATGGTGCTCTTGGATGTGGAAAACCTATTATTTTTAGCTTGCTTCAATGATTATGGCACCTCCTTTGTTGGTGATAATTTATTTGCAATATGACTTTAGCTTCACCTTTGTATTTTCCACTTGTCTTGTCTCTTTTTGTAGGTCCATTTTCATGCTTTATATGGGCAACAATTTTGATGGCTATGACACTTATTTGGGTGTATTTTGATACCTTAGATAATCTAGAATTTTAACCTCTTGAATGCACCTTCTATTGCTTTTTTAAGGCTATTTTCGTAAGGTTTTGTAGAGTGCCCTTTTGTGGAGTTCTTAACACTTCCTTTTCCTTTGTAAAACCTACCCTTTTGCTGCACTCGTGGAGTCCTTTGGATGACTCACAAACGTATACTATGACTTTCCCCTTGTGCTTGAAAATTTATCCTTTACCTTGCTTAAAATGTGGGCTTTAATCTATTGATGTGGTTGTTTGAATGTATGCTCCCTAAGACTATTTTAACCTTCTCCAAGACTATCCTATAAATCCGTTTGGAGATGTGCACTTAAACTTTGAATTTCTTCTTCCTTTTAAGCTCTTTTTCTAACTACAATTTGCTGGCTTCTCTTCTCCATATTTTGGAGGTATTGTTATCCTTTTTGGTGGCTATTCCTTGCCACAATAATCTGCCATTTACTTCTACAAAAGAGCTCTAAAAAATCTACCTTTGATGACTAGTTTGGCTGAACTAGAATATTACCTTTAACTCTTGATAATATTTTTCTTTCTTGGCTATTCTTTAACTTATTATCCCAAGCTACTCAATGTAATATTTTGCATTCTTTCTTATGCAAATATAGTCTTCCTAACTTCTATTTTTTTATGTGTAGGTTTGCTCCTTGTAAACTATAACTTCTGCACTATTTTGAAGACTTGGAATGAAAACTATTCTATGCAACTTTTGATCCTTTGAAAAAATGGTGCTTAATAAACCTTAATATAAAACCAAATATGAAAGCTCAACTCATGAAATTTTTGCACCTTATTGTTGCATACCTTTTTCTCTCGTAGATGATGGAGATAGTGGTGATTCAAGTCACCTCAATGGCTGCCTTTTGTGGATGATTTTGCAGCTCTTCTATGTTGTCCAAAAATAGCTCTTTGCTCACCTTTCTGCAACTTCAATACCTTATCAACTTGCTACTCTAAACTCTGATTTGGTGGCTTCAAAACTTCTTCAGAATGTGCTTCTAGAATCTGATTTTTAGTAGTCACTAATGCTGCCCATAATTTCTGA
The DNA here is from genome assembly GCA_028583015.1 of Wollemia nobilis. Lineage (NCBI taxonomy): Eukaryota > Viridiplantae > Streptophyta > Pinopsida > Araucariales > Araucariaceae > Wollemia > Wollemia nobilis. The sequence continues at coordinate 29,735 of JAQPPZ010008619.1, read as the reverse complement.
AATTTTCAGCACTAAGCAATCTTCACTATTGCTTTTAATTTCTTTGATTTGCTACCTTTTTTGCTATCCATGAACTCTATATTTTGTAGCTCTGAGTGTTGTTAATATGCTACCCTTTTCTTTGTCTTCAAATCTAAAACTTTTCCAGATTGTAAGGCAGTCAATACCATCACTGAAATGCTATCCTTGAATCCCAAAAATTTGGTAGGATTCTCCCCAAATCATAGCTGAGATGTTGCTCAAGAACCTCCTTCAATGATGGCCCCCAAATCTCACAGATTTTGTGGTTCTTCTATCTCTTTTCACTTGCCAAATTTTGACTTCAAAGTAGATCTCCTCCTCAAACAATCTATCAATCTTGAGATCTATTCAATACTACCTTTTTTATTTGATAATCTTCTTACCAAACTTTCTCCTTTGGGCTTGTCGTCAGATGGCGAGGATTGTCCCAATTCCTTAGATTCTTATTTGGTAGTAATTTCTTCAATGAGTCCTTCTATGAACTCCTTCAATGAGGCTCACCAAGCCTTCTTCTTGAGACCTCTCCAAGGTTCTCAATATTGTAGCTTCTAAATCTTCAATGAGACCTTCCTTGGCCTCTTCAATATTCAACTATGGAAATGAGATCTTCTTCTAGGATCTCTTGAATCTGCTGCTACTAAAATCTGCAATAGAAAATTTTGTTAGTTCTTTTCAATGCTCAATCTTCCACAATGGAAGTTCTTCAATAGGGTCTTCAATGGACCTCTTCTTCAATAGAGTCTTCAATGAATCTCTTCTTCAATAGGGCCTTCAATGGACCTCTTCTTCAATCAAAAGTTTTTAGTCTTCAATGGAGATCACCAATCTCCAATATTTTTTTAGGACTCTTCTCCTTGAGTCTCTTTGATCTTCAATGGGGTCTTCTTTCTAGGACCTCCTTCCTAGATTTACAATCTTCAATGTGGCTTCCTTGGCCACTAAATCTCTCCTCGATCTATCAACTAGGAGTCTTCAATCTGCAAATATTTCAATGGGACCTTTCTCCTTAGGCCTCCAAATCTTCAATCCTCATTTTTCTGCAACAAAGAATCAATCCCTGCATGAGGAAAGTAACTTCGAATTTCAGGCAACGAAGATGAAGTTCTTCTCTATCTATTGTAGGAAGCTTCCCACCTTCTGAGAGTTAATTTTCTGCAACAAGAAAAACTTAGATGATAGTAACCAAATGGTTCTCCTAAAAACTTCTTTTCTCTCTTGCAATAAAATATTAGAGATAATAAAAATTTCTATGACTCTATGAGAAAATAAACTTCACTAGTTGGATTGCCAATCTAGTGGAACAATGTTGAGTTCTAGTCTTCACAAGCGTTACAACTCTTGTGGAAAAACTCTAGCTAAATCTATCATGTGGCTTTCTCTATTTTCTATTCTTCTACCTAGAGCTACTTCTATCAAAAAATCTATTGTGATGGTATTTGCATGCAACGACGCACTATGGCTGATCCGGTTTGCAAATACTCAACAATAGTACTTGTGGCTTTCCTTTGATCCACCATGGCTCTGATACCACTGTTAGCTTTTGGAGCCTTAAACATAAAGGAAATGCATTCACAAGTATAGAAATAAACATGCAATGATACAACTATGATAATAGCAAAAAACCATGCATGAAAATATGATAGAAAACTTGATACAATGCTCTAGAAATGCTCATATAGAAAGCTCACAAAAATTACAATGCTCCTCTCATGGAGTTTGCAACTCCTCCATGATAGCAAAATGGAGCTACATTGTGCCTACTACTACTCACACCTTTGCACTACTTCCACTCTCTCACAATCACTCACAATGAGGCCTTTATATAGAAAGATAGGTTACTTGCCTCTCACTCAACCCTAAGACTCATGTACATGTGGACTACATGCACATTTACATCATTGCACATTCTAACACTTGTGCATTTATTCTATTACACTAATAAAGCAATAACTCCTAATATAATCCTAAACTAAATATGCACCCATGAGGGTACATTAGGAAATAACCAAATGATGTAATAGCCATATTTTCCAACAAAATTATTGTTTTGAATAAAAGCTAAGAAATCTCTCATACTTTGGGGGAATTTTCTAATTCCTCTAAGTTTTTCATCTAGATTGGTTATGACGTTAAAATCTCCTACGATCATGAATCGGGTTTCTTGGTCTTTACTTCTCATAAAGGCTTAAATCCCACTCCAAATTTCTAATATGCCTGACTAAGTTCTAGGTCCATAGACAATGATAAGGATGAAATGAATATCTATAAAGTAGCATATGACTAAAGAGGCTATCTAATACCTAGTTTTATGAATGGTTACACATGAGGTTCTAATAGGATTCCAACAAGTGAGAATTTCCCCTATTTCTCCTTAAGAATCCATAGCATCCCATTCACATCTTGCTCATACTGATTTCATAGTTTTGGAAACTTCTTTTGTCATTTTAGTTTCTTGGATACAAATAATATCAAGCTTATTACTTAAACAAAGGTCCTTGATACACCTTTGCTTTGAGGGGGTATTAGCACCCCTTATATTCCATGATATGATAATCATGTCTCATTAGAGGCTACTGGACTTACCTACAAATTACCGATATAATTTTCTTTCTTGGTCAAGAGAAGTTCAACCAACTTAGTGTGTGTTCCTTTCAATATGTTTGCTCTTATTTCACTATATTTCACTTGATAATTTGAGGGTTTTCCTCTTTTTTCCATGTCTATATCAGGAGTAGGTCTTCTTATTCTATTCCTCAGTATTCTTTCACAACTTTTTTTCATTAAATTTATCTTCTCCTAGCTTTAATACAAAAGCTTTTGACTTGTCTTGCTCATTTTATTGTATTTTCTTATTAATGGTAGAGGTATTAACATCTAACACTACACTTTCTTTACCATTTTATTCTCCTAAATGGTGCATGGTACTTCAAGAGAATCTTTAAATTTTGATGAGACACATTCCTTAGGTTCATCGAGAATGTTTATCCCTAAATCAAAGATCATACTAAATAAAAAATTCCTTGTTAATATGTTGAACATGTTGTATTGTGTCCTCTAAGCTTTGATTTACTTTTATTCATAGGCTAAAGCCTCAAAAGAGTTGGTATTTCTTCTAATATCCTTCCTTAATGGTCTTCACTATTTAAATTATTTCATTTATCTAGATCTATTTTTTGAAAATTGAAAACCATCCTCATCCATATCCATTTGCAAGTTTCTTTTGCAATTTTCTACATATGATTCTGTTAGACTCTTCTTAGGGCATGATCTTTCAATATGTCCCACCTCATGATATCTTCTACATATAAAATATATATTTTCATAATCTATGGGTTGGGTCCACATTTTATCCCCATACTTAAGAATGATTGATTTTGGTAAATCTTTAATTATATCAATCATGACTAATATCCAAGTATAAATAGCCAAGAATCCATCTTTTGTAGTTTCTAAAATCTCAAGGAATTCTCCTAGAGTGTTTCCTATTGCCTTGAAGATATCCATATACCAAAATTAAATGGGCAAACCATACATCCTAATCCAAATTAGTACTAGGGATAAATTTACATTTTCATATGAAAAACCTTCATACCAGTGGGTAAGGAAGAGTCATGCTCTTCCCATAAACAAAGGACCCCCTTTTAGGATTCTATCTCTTTCTTCCCTAGAAAAAATTGGCTAGAAAGAAACCTTTGGGAAGAAAGGATAGAATCACCTTTGGAGACTTCCAACTCCTATCAATCCATTTTCTCAACGTTGAAGCCCTTGGCCAATACTCATTAAATTGACCAAAATTCGTCATAACTTTGACCAACACGAATCGATCCTCTATGGTGCACTCACTAACTTTTACTACTATAGATGATTCTAAGGATTTAACTATAAATCGATCCATGGAAAGGAGACTAAAACTCATAATCTATTGTAATTTACCATAATATCCTATAACAAATATAATATTTGATAAAAATTTATAATAATTTGCATGCAAAATTTCTAAGATAAAGAAGGAAAAAAGAAACTTAGCTTAAAAATTCTATGATTAGACAAAATGTCTTGTCTCATTGAAGCCCTAGCCTATCAGTGCTTCTCCCATCATTCGAACCCTAGTTGATAATATTTGCATTTTCGTTTTTCACGACTTGAAAAATCGTCATTACCTTTGTTTTGAATGATCAACTTCACAGGGTTGTATCTCCCTCAGTATTACTCGGTTTCCTTCATATGACCACTCATTTTAAATGTTTTAAAATTCCACACAAATTGGTCCAAGAATTAGCTGAATCGAACAATACTTCACAAAGATATTGCTCCTAAAAAATAAGATGTTTTAAAAAAATTGCCCTTATCCTTCTCGATTTTTTTTTTTCACAATAGTATTGTTTATATTTAATAAATTCTAACAATAAAAGGAGTTTTAATTTTTTAAATGTTTATTCTATTATATTAATTATAACCATTTTTTTATTTTTTATTTTTTTGATTTGGTTAGTGTGAGAAACCCCTACGACCAATGCAAGCAGTCTCCTTCCAACCATGACCCCTCGTAAATATGCTTATCAATAGGGAATTTAACACACAGCCACCACACACCCAACCCCTCACACACTTGTCCACGCTGCGGTTTGAACCTTGGACCTCTCAAAAAAGAACCAAACCCCGAATCGTTGCACTGTCCATCGAGACATAACCATTTATTTGAATGACCACTTAATATTTATTTTTAAAAAATAATAAATATTAAAACTAAAAAAACTTATAATATCAATCCTTAATATTCATTTTAAAAAATAATAAATATTAAAAATGAAGAAAAAAAAAAACTTATGATATCATTTTTTTAAAATAGATATTTATTTTTTTTGTGCATGTGGGACATCATAAAGGTTTGCCTTTAAACTCTTTTAAGAAAATTCAGGTTCAAACAATCCATGTGTAACTAAACTTTAATATATATATAAAATATCAAACCTTCAATATATATAAAGTATCAAACCTTCTAAAACCTCATTTTTCCATTACTTATGCTTTGATGGGTGGGGAACCACCTTCACTTTAATGGATAAAGCTTTATCTACCCTGGGTTCCCTTCCTTAAGGTTTTTCTGGCTGTAAAATGTTTCTAGTTTGATGTTGATGGTCGTGGTGTCCTTTTTGTGTAGTTTGTTTTTCTTTATCCACTATTAAAATAAGTTAGTAACATCCCAAATATGATTTTTTCTCCACCCACATTATTTTTTTTTAAAGAATTTTATTTTTTATAATTAAAATAACCTTTCATAAAAAAATTTACAACTTTCAAATTAGTACACAATTTTTAATTATTATTAAAAATAACATATATAAATAAAAGTGTTTTACTATATTAAAACAATAAAACTTAAATGATATAAAAGACAAAGATCATTACTAGATCGTAACAATGTAATATAAGAGACGAAGATCATTACTAGATCGTGGGCTGAAAATTTCGTGTACTTTTGAAGAATGCATGGAAGCGAAGGAAGGAAAATGATAAGAAAATTTGGTGTACTTCTTTGAAAAAATGAAAATGAAGGGTGTGCATACTGTGCTCCCACTCTTCACTCTCGACGTGGAGAGATCACCCACCAACCAAGAAAAAAGAAAAAATCAAAGGACGAAATCTTTTGGTGCTGTTGTATGTCCCCGCCTAGAAAAAGAAATCTCGTGCATTATCTTGGGTAAGAACATTATCTTTTACTTTTTCATATCAGATAAGTATTTATTTTAATTCATATTTTTAATATATAAATAATTTATTTTTATTTTTATTTTTTTGTTTGTGGTTAGGTTATTCCGAGAAATCTTTATAACCGACATATAAGGTTGAGCAGTCTCCTCCCAATTATGACCCCTCTTAGAGCCGAGAGCTATAATTATCAATAGAAAATTTAACACAAAACCATCACACACCCACCCCTCACACACTCACCCATGCCACACTCACCCATGCCGCGGTTTGAACCTTGGACCTCCCTAAGAAGAGCCAAAGCCCCAACCGTTGCCCTGCACCCCAAGTGCTAAAGATTTAGATAATATTATTTACAAGTAATAATAATATAGAAAATTATTATTATTATTTTATTATATTATTTTTTTTAATTATGAATTTCAACAAAATAATAATAAGGTCAATCTTTCATAAATTATATAATATTGTAGCTTTAAAATAATAAATCTAACATTTCATTAACTCTTAGCTACACAATGTATTTTTATATTTTAAGAAATACAACCTCAAATGATATGAACAAAATAATACTATAAAAAATAAAAATAAATGATTTAATATTTTAAATCATTTTCATAGGTTTGTTAAAATCGTTATTTACTTATTAAAATTTTATTAAAAACTAATGCATAATTACACTATTAAAATATTTATTTATTTATTATTGCAAATTTAGAGTAGAACATAATTCTTTACCAATAGAACAAAATTGCCATATATATTCCTAAATTTTATAATATAATAGAAAGATGACTTACTTTTCTAAATTGTTAAAAAAAATTATATATACCATTTAAAAAAAATTAATAATTTTTTTTATAATATAATAGAAAAATTAATTACATTTTAAATATTTTAAAATATAAAATATAATAAAAACCACACAATCAATAATATATAAATAAATACTTATTTCGTTAAATTTGGTTACTATTTGTTTGAAGGAGAAGGTCTTTGTTGGTTAATGTTTGGTTAAAGAATCTTACTTCTAAAGTTCCCTTCTTATTCTGGCTCATCTCTTAAAATAAGATCCTAATTTGTGGATAACCTTATGAAAAGAGATTTTCAATTTCCAAATAGATGCAATCTTTGTGGATGTTGGAAGATGTTGATCATTTGAGCCTGACCTACCCCTTTGCTCAAGAATTCCTCCATTTGGTTCTTTTTTTTTTATACATAAGAGAGTTGGTTACAACCACACTATTTTTAGTAATTGTCAAGCATAGGGTTCAAACCATAGGGCCTGCATCCACCAAACATATTCCACCTCGTTGTTTACCCGACATGAGGGGGACCACCAGTTGCTCGAGAGTCTTATTGTCATTGTCGATCTGGCGCACACTCAGAGGATTTAGATCAGACTACTATCTTTGCAAACAAGCTACCCCCAAGGTTTGAACCTGGGTATCTTCTTGGTAAGTGTCTGGCCAAAAAAGAAACGACCAATCCACCTAGCCCTTAGGAACATCCTCCATCTAATTCTCAATAGATTCTAGGTTTCTTGGGTCTTCCCCAACTACCTTAACGACCTATGTCTCCAATGGAAATCCCCTTTCAAAAGTAAGAGGATTAACACTTTATGAGACTTTAGTCTTCCTCATTCTTTATGGGCTCTTTGGAGAGAACGAAATAGCCATATTTTCAAGGGGAAAAAATTGACAGTTTTGTCATAGCCAATATGATTGTCTCTCTTACTATGAATAATGCTAAATTGATTTGAAGAACACAAGCTTATACTGAGAAGGGGGGATGAACAATATAAGATCAACTTTTATTTTTCTTTTCAAAAGATAACGACAATAATATCAATGCAGTAAATGAGACAATGCACAAACCATCACACACATGAGAGACACAGATTTAACGTGGTTCATCTAATGTGGGCTATGTCCACGGAGAAAATATTTCTTCTAAATTTTCTCAACAAATCTCTTGGGAACCAATTCCCTATTACAATGTTTATGGACCTCTGTTCAAAGGAGAACTCAATCCCCTATGCTCAAGTTCGTGGACCTCTATCCACAGGAGACCTCTATCCCCTTAACTCTGGTTCGTGGAACTTTATCCACAGGAGACCTCTGTCCCCACTGCTTTGGTTGGTGAACCTCTATCCACAAAATACCTCTATCCCCATTGCCATGGCTAGTGGAACTCTATCCACAAGAGACCTTTATTCTCACTGCACTAGCTGGTGGACCTCTATTCACAAGATACTTCTATCCCCACTGCTCTAGTTGGTGGACCTCTATCCACAAAAGACCTTTGTCCTATCTGTTCTGGTCACCTCAAAAGTTGGTACACACTTCTGCGTAACTCTGCTCTAGATCTGCACACATTACATGCACAAGTCTATCTCAAATCTATCTTAGATCTGCACACATTACATGCATAAGTCTATCTCAACTCTTTCTGATAAACTCTACATAAATATGTATCAAGACTTGTCACAAGACTAGCACAAATCTATCTCAACATTACTCTCTATTTCTTCTCAAATCTACACCAAACCTCTTTACAAGGTTAGCACAACTCTGTCTCAAATTTTCTCTCTATTTCTACTCAAATCTGTACCAAACCTCGTTACAAGGTTAGCACAACTCTGTCTCAACTCTACTCTCTATTTTTGCTCAAATCTATACACATTACGTGCACAAATCTATCTCAACTCAGTTCACAAACTCTGCATAAATCTACACCAAGCCTCGTCACAAGACTAGTACAAATTTATCTCAAACCTATTCTCTATATTTACCCAAATCTGCACATGTTACATGCACAAACTTGTCTCAACTCTGTTCATAAATTTTGCATAAATTTGCACCAAGCCTCGTCACAAGACTAGCACAAATCTGTCTCAAACCTGCTTCAATTCTTCTCACAAGACTTGCTCAAATATACCTACAACCTGTCTCAAGTCTTCTCACAAGACTTGTTCAAATCTGCCTACAAGCCTTCTCAAAATACTTGCTCAAATCACATGCACAACCAGTCCCACACTTTGCACACGACTGATGTTCAAAATAATGCTTGTATCTCTTTTAGAAAATCTTTCTTCAACTAGGCAAATCAGACATATTCTACCCAAAATTTGTTTAACCTCTTGAACATATAGAGAATGATATGCACCTGTCAATAGCTCAATATGTTCTACTCAATAATTAAGTCTTGTCGCTTTCACATATCTCACATTTATTACATTTTAAAGGTAGGTCTAGTCTAGCATATGATAACTGACTTTTTGATGCACATACTTGCTTCACAAATCTGATCTCTAACACTTGCACATTCAATTTCAATGACACTCAAACCAATGCCCAAAAGCTTCACAAATTCATTCAAACAATGGAGCACAATTTGTTCACAAACCCTAACACAAGTGTTTCCAATTTCTTTCAATAAGGATGCACAATTTGTTTCACAAACTCTAACACAAGTTTTTCAAATTACTTTCAACAAGGGTGCACAATTTGTTTCACAAACCCTCACTCAAATATTTCCAACAATGCATACTAATCAAACATTTTATCTCCACCTTATGATTCAAAAATATTTGCTTCAACCAAACACCTTAAATAAAGGAATGATATCACCATACCTCTTAACTTGCTTTGATAAAGAAGTACCCTCAAAACCTGTCTCAAAATATTATGTCTTTCTTATGTCACTATCAAGCGTTAGTTAGCATAACACCTATTCAAAACATCCATATAAAATCTTTCCTTAAAGAGCACACATAAAAATAATATTTTATGTCTTCCTTTTATTTCCACAAGATAAGCTTTGACAATAATCAAACCCAACAATTTAAACCATAGTCACACCTTATCACTCCTACTTATCAAACAAAACCCATGTCACAATATTTAATTTTCTCAAACTCACATTACCAAATCATTAAACCTTTGTATACCTTATTATTCCTTCTAAATCAAGTCAATTTTAATTTTCAACAATATCAACCCAAAAACCCTAAGTGCATATCACAAATTTAATTTCATTACCATACACCTTATACCTCAAATGTATCTAAATTATTTCAACCACACATAGAATCTGAGATATCACAATATGCACAGTATTTTGGACTTTTAATTAAACATGAAAATCTCAACCTTATATCTCCCTAGATTAAACAACATGCACATCAACCAATACAAAAATTAACCTTTATGTCTCCCTAGGTCAAGCGTTATGCATACCTTATTTTTGTCAAAAAATTGACTTGCCTCAAGTGTTGCCATCGTGGATCGAACTTGCAACCTTTTGCTGGTCTGCGTCCTAGCTCAAGCTAGGCTACCACGTGGGCTACCTATCCACTTGAAACAAAATGTGTGTTGCCTCCTAAATACCTTGCTGCCCACTTTGGAATGTGTGAAACCTGCATTTTCATCTAAACGTGTGTTGCCTCCTAAATACCTTGTTTCCCTTGCTTTGGAGTGTGTAAAACCTATGTTTTCATCTTCCTCTGTGCACGTAAGCTATCTCTGGGTTTAAATAGTGCACTCAACCTTAGTTTCTCTGCCCTTGAATGGTGTGAACACTTCATCCTTTCTCTACCTCCATAATGCGCTCAACTTTAGTCTCTCTACCCTTGAATGACGCAAACACTTCGTCCTTTCTCTGCCTCCACGATGCACTCAACGGATCTGCAGTTCGTGCTTCCAACCTTGGCCTCGTTGTCCTTGAATGGCACAAATAATTTAATTTACTCTGCCTTCACTTTGTGCTCGAGTGGATATCGAGATTATTTCATGCACACCACTAACTTCCCAAAATGACTTTAGGTACGGGGTATAAAAATGCTTTAATGTCTTCTTTGTTCAAAGTCGACCCACCTTGTCTTCTTTACACTTTATGACGTCGGTCACCTCAATTCAAAATTTATTCGAATTACCTTCCATTACTTGGCACTCAAATGATATTATAACTTGAAACCTTTATATTATAATAAATATATTATAATATTAATCCTTTTGAACCTTGTCTTCACAATTAATATTATTGCCTCCAATAATATTAATATCTTGCCTTTATTTTTAAACCATTGTTCCAAAGAACTCTTTGAGCTTTTTGTCCTTCATTATAATATTCAAAAATAAATATTATAATGCTTTTCTCAACAAATTTTCTTTCTCTTGATATAAACATGTGCCTTCATTATTAACCTTACTTAGAATAATAATTGTGCCTTGAGAATTTTCCTTGACATCAATGACAACCAATGACATCTCTATTTTGACATCAATGACAACCAATGACATCTCTATTTTGACATCAATGACAATAATTTGCACAAATATTTCAAACATGATTAAGTGGAAATAAGTCTGATAGTAAGTATGATTGCAGTCTATTGGGGTCTTGATCTAGTGACATGTATGCTTAATCCTCCTAAAATCCTTTTAAGAAGGTAAACAAAATAGACCCCCCCTCTGGGTGGTATGCTGAAATTAAAATTTGATGGGGCAGCTAAAGGGAATCTTGGACTTGCTAGGGCAGGAGGTTTGATAAGATATGATAATGGTAATATTTCGATTGCTTATGTTGAAGCCCTGGGAGACTAGTCAAGCCACTTTGCGAAGGCTTGTGCTATGTGTGTGGGAATAAATTTGGTGAGTAATCTTCAATTTAAGAAAGTAATTATAGAAGGGGATTCCCTTAACATGATTAATCTTATGAAAAAAGATACAAAAATTAATTGGAACTTAGCCTCTATGATTGATGAAGCTCAACATAATATGAGGCTTATGGAGGTAGTCAAATTTAAGCACATTTATAAGGAAGGGAATGTCAGAGTAGACTGTATGGCTAATATTGGAATAACACAAGAAGGACTCAATGTTTGGGAAAGAGACTTCCCCCAACAAGCTATTGCAATAATTGATAATGATAAAAGAAATGTGTTTCACATTGATTAATATTTTATTCCTGAATAATGTGTTTGGTTTATTTCATAGAAGGATGTGGTGGGATCTTGGAAGTAGTAATCAATCCTATGACTTGATGGTTGGGATATGGTACAACTCTTCCAATGGTGATGCCATCCTTTTTTGATTGGTTTTCAAAACAAGGATCTCTAGTAGTGTTGGTTCTTGGTTGTACCACTCTTTTCAAAGAACATTTAGTAGTTCAAGGTATTATAAGTTCAATTTTTCTAGGAGCTCCTTGACAATTACCATGGCTATTCAAGCCCTCTTTTTGTTAACATTTGTTTTCAAAAGTTTTGATTTGAATATGTTGTCTGCAAGTGAGTGCCTTCCCCAGGTTTTTTTGACCTAGGTAATCCACCCCAATTGGATTTTGTTATTGAGCAATACTTTTCGTAGTTCCAAGAACAAAAGACTTGTGGGGCTGATTTAGAGATTTTTTTTCATAAAGCTTATCCATATGTGTCGGTTCGTGTCATCTAGAATGTGTTTTGTAACCCTTGTTTCTTATCGTATGAAGCCCATGTGTTGCACTAATTGCTATTTTTTTGGATGTTCTACATTGGGGCCATTTCCTAGGTGGCATAGTATTTGAGTATATGAAAATAGATTACCATGACTCCAAGGTTCATGTTTTTCCTCTTCTATGTTGCTTCTATTTGCTACAATGTTTGATGTGTTCATTAGTTGCTAGCTGGTTTATGGTATGGGCTGTTTTTCTAAGTTTTCATTGTTTGTATGGGGCATGATAAGATGCTTATTTGTAATATTTATGTTTATATTAGCAACATAAGGGCTTATATTATGTAATAATTTATTAAAATATTTGAGGACCCTTTCAAAACTCCTCCTTCTACCCTAATAATACACACACACACACACACACACACACACACAAAATATATATATATATATATATACACATAACTAAATATAATAGACACAATAAAGAACTCGTTCAAATACTTTTAATGGCGTGTCCACTGGGTAAAAATGTGGAATTTTCAAAAGTGGCACGACCTACCTAGATTTGACTTCCATAGTCTTTTGTACAATAAAATACTTTTAATGGCATGCCTCCTAGGTAGCAACGTGGAACAACCATGAAACTTCGCTTTTTTATGGAAATGGAATATGTATATAAAGTAATGTCCTGCATTCCATAATCCATAACATTCTCTCATTCAGCCTGTGTTATTTAGTTGCAGGTATTTATGTTTGTATTCTGGTTTTGGTAGTAGTTGTCTTTTGAGTTCACTTTCTTACTTTAAAATAATGATTTATTTTTTAAATTCCTTTCTTAATCAACACTTTTACAGATAATATCATTGAATATTAAGTGAAATGGAGAGATATGAACAGGGTTATGCATAGTGGTGAATATTTATTAATTCATGAATATTAGCATTTTCAAAAATAGAAATTGGCGAATTTTGGGACCCTAGACGTCGACCCATTCGTCCAAAATTTTTGGGTCCAAAAAATTTTTAGGGGTTGGCTCGCCACACGTTGATAATAATATTACCAATTTTGTTTTTAAATTGCCAACACTCTCACCTAAATCGAGGATCATTTTCACATTGAAATTATAAATTTTGAAATTAGTCCACCAAATTCGCCTCTTATACCAATATATATAATTAACACAATGATAATTTTTCATGTAAAATATTTAAACTATTAGAAAATCAAGCAACAACAACAAAAAGTAAAACCTTCCAACAGAAAAGACAAGAACTGAAACATTTGATTTGTTGTAGAATTTCTTTGAACTTTGATTGAGTGTAGAATTTTGTCAAACTTCGACCGTCTGTAGAAACCAATCGATCATCGACCATATCCGAACCTTATTTTCCACTTGGAGAGGAGGTGGACCCTAATTTACACTAAAAATGTAGCCAGATACATTTTCTACCCAGACTAGAATTCGGACCCATATCTACACCTAAATCGAATCTAGACCTAACTTTACACCCAAAATGACTACCGTAGCTTGATCTACACTTGGACCGAATTTGAACCAAGATTTGCACCTGAAACCTGAACTAGATCCAAACCAAGCTTTGCATCCAGGATGATTGTTAGAGTCTGATTTGCACCCAAACAAGGGATCGAACCATGTTCTATATTTGAATCAGATCTGAACCTAGCTTTGCACCCAGAATGACTATCAAAGTCTGATCTACATCCAAACCGGATTTGAACCAAGCTTTACACCCAAAATGATTATCGAAGCTTGATCTGCACCCAAACTAGATCCAAACCAAGCTTTGCATCCGAAATGACTATCGAAGTTTGATTTGCACCTGGATAGGGATCAGATCTTATTTTGCACTTGGATCGAATATCAAAGTCTGATTTACACCCGGACAGGGGCCAAACTTTGTTTTTCACCCAAACCTACTACCAAACCCTACTTTACACCCAGATAGGGACCAAACCCTACTTTACACTCAGATTGTATCTGAACCAAATTTTCCACCCAAATTAGATTCGGATCATGCATTAGTTGTGAAAAATAAAGGTACAAAATTTTATCTCTCAAAATTATTTTTAAAGAATATGATTTCAAGGAGTTGTAGTAGTAACATCTTTTTTTTCGTTATAAAATTAGAGGTTTTTTTTTGCTATTTTCCCTTTTTTCCCTCTATTTTTCCTTGTTTTCCTCTATTCCACATATGATATTTTTGATGCATTTTTTAGCTACCTATACTTATCTTAAGATATTGTGATTATATAATTCTATTAAGACACTATAAATTTATGATCCTCTATTCTCTTGTTTTTTTAGAGAATGACTTCAAGTAGTTGTAATAAGATCTATTTTTCTATCATCAAATTGCAGTTTTTTATTTTATTGTATTTCTTTAATTTATTGCAAATAGGTCAATGCTCTATTTCCCATGTTTTCCCCTATTTTCCTCTATTTTGCATGTGAGTGTTTTGATGCATTTTTAGCTAGTTGTCTTTCTCTTGGGGAAATGTAATTCTTTGTTTCTCTTAAAACACTTTGATTCTTTGTTTCTCTTGATTTTTAAAGAATATGAGCTCAAGGAGTTGTAGTAGAAAGATTTTCTATTCTATCATAAAATTGCAAATAGGTAAATGCTCTATTTCTCTAAAGACATTATGATTCTCTGTTTCTCTTAAGATACTGTGATTCTCTATTTCTCTTGATTTTTAGAGAATATGAGTTCAAGGAGAATATGTTTTCCCCTGTTTTCCTCTATTCAACGAGTGACTATTTTCATGGATTTTTTAGCTAGATTTCCTTCCCTTAAGACACTGTGATCCTCTATCTATTCCACTAATACGAGTTTCTATGTCATTTAGTTCTATAATCTAATATTTTTTTCACATTTGAATCTCTAATTATATTTCATATATATATACATTCTTTTTCTTAAATTATAGAAATTTCTATACATGGCTGCAAATTTAAATTTGTATATTGATTTTATTTGTCCTTTTAATAACTACACGTGCTATCTCTAGAAAACAGAGTAATGGCATGCATTGAAAAATCACAATAATGGTTACCTAAAAATTGGTATGTATTTTCTAGCAACCAACCATCTGTTTATTCTAGTTGCAATATTATCTTGAGGTCTTATAAATAAGTTCAACATTTTATTAATTTTCTAAAATGAAAACATTTTCTTTACAAGTAAAATGACACCTACTAGCAATGGAAAGAAGGGAGGCAAATCTTCTGCTAAAAAAAATATCCTCAAATATTTTAGCCATATATCGAAATCCAACGAGTTATCGACATATGTGCAAATTCAAGGTACAAATGATTTTTACCTACTAAATAGTTAGTTGTGTATTCTATAAATTATTTTAAATAATATTTTCTTCCTCAAAAAATTAATTTTCAGTATATGGCTCTAGCCATATTGCATGATGATATGAATCTTTTTTCTATTTGTAAAGTTTTTTATTAAATCCAAAAATGATAAAGAATATTATTGTATGTATAATACTCTGTTGACCCTAATATACCTCCACTTGAAGATATTTCTCACCAAGATATGCCTTCTAATGAAAATTTTCTTAACCATGACATCCAATAAAACCTGAAGATATTCCTCAAAATGATATGCCACTTGAAAAAGAAAGTGATAAATCAAATACAATACAAACTTCTAGGGAATCTTCCAGCCAAAAACTAAACATATAAAGTTAACTAGATGGACTATTGGAAGGTCATTTAAGGTTGAATGGGCATCAACATATCCCTTTATAGAGCCAGTCCAGCTAGAGAACAACAATGACATTCCAATAAAATGTAGATGCATAATTTGTAGTTGGAAACTAGGTAAGGATCATAAGATGCAACTAAAGTTAGATACAATAGAAAAAAATTGTGGAAAAATTTATTCAACAATTACAAAAAGTGATGGAATAGTTAAGAAAATAGTTAGGTGGAAGGATGCATCAAAATGTATGCATGTTAGATATGCAAAAGAATATGAAAAATAAGTGAAGCTACAACAATCTCTTGTTGAGAAAGGTGGAACAATTGAAGCCCAATTTCATAAAATTCATCCTAGATGCAAAACTTGGTTTCGATTTGGTTCAAAAGATAAAGCCCATGATAAGCTCAAATATCCTTCTATAACAAAGAGGTAGAGGATAGAATCCACTTAGGAATACAGGATGAGGTTTGATAAACCAAAAAGAAAAAGTGAAAATAAACAAGTAGAAGCATCTAGTTTCAACATTGTTGAAGAACTTAAGAAGATCCCCTCTAAAGCAAGTATGTACAACACCTTGATGATCCCTAGACAAATATATTTGCTTAGAGTTTCATTAATGATGACCAATTTTGGAGATAATTCAAGTTCAAAATATAACCTTGCTTAGGATTTGATAACTCTAAGGGCCAAAAAGAATAAGCCACCTCCTTTTTACATGTCCCTAAGGATGGAAGGATGGGTTGTACATAATTGTATAATTAATTCTAGAGTTGCGACTATTGAGATATCTAAGGTAATATGTGAAGTTATAGGTATGGAATATACTCGCTCATGTCCTAGAGTTTTACAATTAAATAATACTCCTATAAAAATAGTGGGAGTTATCAAATATTTTACAATGACATTGCAAAAAGCTCCAAATATTACTATAATTTATGAGGTAGCGGTTGTGGACCTCGAGCTATATTTTTGTCTCTACCTTTCTTAGGATTTTACAAAAAAATTGGAAGGTTATATGTATTTAGGTTATTCGCACATGATAATCCTACATAAGGGGAAAAAGGTTAAATTCATCCCTGAGAAACCAATATCTTATCACATTGAAAATATAGAAGAAGATGAATGTATCAATACAATTATTGAAGAAATAGATCCTCTAGAAGATATTCTAGAGGAGTCACAAATTGAAGATGAATTTCCTATGAGAAACTATAATGCCTTGATCAAAATTAGGATTGGCACATATCACATCATAGACTCAAAATAGATTATCGAAGCTTGATCTGCACCCAAACTAGATCCAAACCAAGCTTTGCATCCGAAATGACTATCGAAGTTTGATTTGCACCTGGATAGGGATCAGATCTTATTTTGCACTTGGATCGAATATCAAAGTCTGATTTACACCCGGACAGGGGCCAAACTTTGTTTTTCACCCAAACCTACTACCAAACCCCAATTTACACCCAGATAGGGACCAAACCCTACTTTACACTCAGATTGTATCTGAACCAATTTTTCCACCCAAATTAGATTCGGATCATGCATTAGTTGTGAAAAATAAAGGTACAAAATTTTATCTCTCAAAATTATTTTTAAAGAATATGATTTCAAGGAGTTGTAGTAGTAACATCTTTTTTTTCGTTATAAAATTAGAGGTTTTTTTTTGCTATTTTCCCTTTTTTCCCTCTATTTTTCCTTGTTTTCCTCTATTCCACATATGATATTTTTGATGCATTTTTTAGCTACCTATACTTATCTTAAGATATTGTGATTATATAATTCTATTAAGACACTATAAATTTATGATCCTCTATTCTCTTGTTTTTTTAGAGAATGACTTCAAGTAGTTGTAATAAGATCTATTTTTCTATCATCAAATTGCAGTTTTTTATTCTATTGTATTTCTTTAATTTATTGCAAATAGGTTAATGTTGCATTTCCCATGTTTTCCCCTATTTTCCTATATTTTGCATGTGAGTGTTTTGATGCATTTTTAGCTAGTTGTCTTTCTCTCAGGGAAATGTAATTATTTGTTTCTCTTAAAACACTTTGATTCTTTGTTTCTCTTGATTTTTAAAGAATATGAGTTCAAGGAGTTGTAGTAGAAAGATTTGCTATTCTATCATAAAATTGCAAATAGGTAAATGCTCTATTTATCTAAAGACATTATGATTCTCTCTGTTTCTCTAAAGATACTATGAATCTCAATTTCTCTTGATTTTTAGAGAATATGAGTTCAAGGAGAATATGTTTTCCCCTGTTTTCCTCTATTCAATGAGTGACTATTTTCATGGATTTTTTAGCTAGCTGACCTTCCCTTAAGACACTTTGATCCTCTATCTATTCCACTAATACTATGAGTTTCTAGGTCATTTAGTACTATAATCTAATATTTTTTTCACATTTGAATCTCTAATTATATTTCGTATATATATACATTCTTTTTCTTAAATTATAGAAATTCCTATACAAGGCTGCAAATTTAAATTTGTATATTGATTTTATTTGTCCTTTTAATAACTACACGTGCTATCTCTAGAAAACAGAGTAATGGAATGCATTGAAAAATCACAATAATGGTTACCTAAAAATTGGTATGTATTTTCTAGCAACCAACCATCTGTTTATTCTAGTTGCAATATTATCTTGAGGTCTTATAAATAAGTTCAACATTTTATTAATTTTCTAAAATGAAAACATTTTCTTTACAAGTAAAATGACACCTACCAGCAATGGAAAGAAGGGAAGCAAATCTTCTGCTGAAAAAAATATCCTCAAATATTTTAGCCATATATCGAAATCCAACAAGCTATCGACATATGTGTAAATTCAAGGTACAAATGATTTTTACCTACTAAATAGTTAGTTGTGTATTCTATAAATTATTTTAAATAATATTTTCTTCCTCAAAAAATTAATTTTTAGTATATGGCTCTAGCCATATTGCATGATGATATGAATCTTTTTCCTTTTTGTAAAGTTTTTTATTAAATCCAAAAATGATAAAGAATATTATTGTATGTATAATATTCTGTTGACCTTGATATACCTCCACTTGAAGATATTTCTCACCAAGATATGCCTTCTAATGAAAATTTTCTTAACCATGACATCCAATAAAACCTGATGATATTCCTCAAAATGATATGCCACTTGAAAAAGAAAGTGATAAATCAAATACAATACAAACTTCTAGGGAATTTTCCATCCAAAATCCAAACATATAAAGTTAACTAGATGGACTATTGGAAGGTCATTTAGGGTTGAATGGGCATCACCATATCCCTTTATAGAGCCAGTTCAGCTAGAGAACAACAATGACAGTCCAATAAAATGTAGATGCATAATTTGTAGTTGGAAACTAGGTAAAGATCATAAGATGCAACTAAAGTTAGATACAATAGAAAAAAATTGTGGAAAAATTTATTCAACAGTTACAAAAAGTGATGGAATAGTTAAGAAAATAGTTAGGTGGAAGGATGCATCAAAATGTATGCATGTTAGATATGCAAAATAATATGAAAAATAAGTGAAGCTACAACAATCTCTTGTTGAGAAAGGTGGAACAATTAAAGCCCAATTTCATAAAATTCATCCTAGATGCAAAACTTGGTTTCGATTTGGTTCAAAAGATAAAGCCCATGATAAGCTCAAATATCCTTCTATAACAAAGAGGTAGAGGATAGAATCCACTTAGGAATACAATATGAGGTTTGATAAAAAAAAAAAAAAAAAGTGAAAATAAACAAGTAGAAGCATCTAGTTTCAACATGATTGAAGAACTTAAGAAGATCCCTGGACAATTATATTTGCTTAGAGTTTCATTAATGATGACCAATTTTGGAGATAAGTCAAGTTCAAAATATAACCTTGCTTAGGATTTGATAACTCTAAGGGCCAAAAAGAATAAGCCACCTCCTTTTTACATGTCCCTAAGGATGGAAGGATGGGTTGTACATAATTGTATAATTAATTCTAGAGTTGCGACTATTGAGATATCTAAGGTAATATGTGAAGTTATAGGTATGGAATATACTCACTCATCTCCTAGAGTTTTACAATTAAATAATACTCCTATCAAAATAGTGGGAGTTATCAAATATTTTACAATGACATTGCAAAAAGCTCCAAATATTACTATAATTTATGAGGTAGCGGTTGTGGACCTCGAGCTATATTTTTGTCTCTACCTTTCTTAGGATTTTACAAAAAAATGGAAGGTTATATGTATTTAGATTATTCGCACATGATAATCCTACATAAGGGGAAAAAGGTTAAATTCATCCCTGAGAAACCAATATCTTATCACATTGAAAATATAGAAGAAGATGAATGTATCAATACAATTATTGAAGAAATAGATCCTCTAGAAGATATTCTAGAGGAGTCACAAATTGAAGATGAATTTCCTATGAGAAACTATAATGCCTTGATCAAAATTAGGATTGGCACATATCACATCATAGACTCAAAATAGATTATCGAAGCTTGATCTGCACCCAAACTAGATCCAAACCAAGCTTTGCATCCGAAATGACTATCGAAGTTTGATTTGCACCTGGATAGGGATCAGATCTTATTTTGCACTTGGATCGAATATCAAAGTCTGATTTACACCCGGACAGGGGCCAAACTTTGTTTTTCACCCAAACCTACTACCAAACCCCACTTTACACCCAGATAGGGACCAAACCCTACTTTACACTCAGATTGTATCTGAACCAAATTTTCCACCCAAATTAGATTCGGATCATGCATTAGTTGTGAAAAATAAAGGTACAAAATTTTATCTCTCAAAATTATTTTTAAAGAATATTATTTCAAGGAGTTGTAGTAGTAACATCTTTTTTTTCGTTATAAAATTAGAGGTTTTTTTTTGCTATTTTCCCTTTTTTCCCTCTATTTTTCCTTGTTTTCCTCTATTCCACATATGATATTTTTGATGCATTTTTTAGCTACCTATACTTATCTTAAGATATTGTGATTATATAATTCTATTAAGACACTATAAATTTATGATCCTCTATTCTCTTGTTTTTTTAGAGAATGACTTCAAGTAGTTGTAATAAGATCTATTTTTCTATCATCAAATTGCAGTTTTTTATTCTATTGTATTTCTTTAATTTATTGCAAATAGGTTAATGTTGTATTTCCCATGTTTTCCCCTATTTTCCTATATTTTGCATGTGAGTGTTTTGATGCATTTTTAGCTAGTTGTCTTTCTCTCAGGGAAATGTAATTATTTGTTTCTCTTAAAACACTTTGATTCTTTGTTTCTCTTGATTTTTAAAGAATATGAGTTCAAGGAGTTGTAGTAGAAAGATTTGCTATTCTATCATAAAATTGCAAATAGGTAAATGCTCTATTTATCTAAAGACATTATGATTCTCTGTTTCTCTAAAGATACTATGAATCTCAATTTCTCTTGATTTTTAAAGAATATGAGTTCAAGGAGAATATGTTTTCCTGTGTTTTCCTCTATTCAATGAGTGACTATTTTCATGGATTTTTTAGCTATCTGACCTTCCCTTAAGACACTTTGATCCTCTATCTATTCCACTAATACGATTTTCTATGTCATTTAGTTCTATAATCTAATATTTTTTTCACATTTGAATCTCTAATTATATTTCGTATATATATACATTCTTTTTCTTAAATTATAGAAATTCCTATACAAGGCTGCAAATTTAAATTTGTATATTGATTTTATTTGTCCTTTTAATAACTACACGTGCTATCTCTAGAAAACAGAGTAATGGAATGCATTGAAAAATCACAATAATGGTTACCTAAAAATTGGTATGTATTTTCTAGCAACCAACCATCTGTTTATTCTAGTTGCAATATTATCTTGAGGTCTTATAAATAAGTTCAACATTTTATTAATTTTCTAAAATGAAAACATTTTCTTTACAAGTAAAATGACACCTACCAGCAATGGAAAGAAGGGAAGCAAATCTTCTGCTGAAAAAAATATCCTCAAATATTTTAGCCATATATCGAAATCCAACAAGCTATCGACATATGTGTAAATTCAAGGTACAAATGATTTTTACCTACTAAATAGTTAGTTGTGTATTCTATAAATTATTTTAAATAATATTTTCTTCCTCAAAAAGTTAATTTTTAGTATATGGCTCTAGCCATATTGCATGATGATATGAATCTTTTTCCTTTTTGTAAAGTTTTTTATTAAATCCAAAAATGATAAAGAATATTATTGTATGTATAATATTCTGTTGACCTTGATATACCTCCACTTGAAGATATTTCTCACCAAGATATGCCTTCTAATGAAAATTTTCTTAACCATGACATCCAATAAAACCTGATGATATTCCTCAAAATGATATGCCACTTGAAAAAGAAAGTGATAAATCAAATACAATACAAACTTCTAGGGAATTTTCCATCCAAAATCCAAACATATAAAGTTAACTAGATGGACTATTGGAAGGTCATTTAGGGTTGAATGGGCATCACCATATCCCTTTATAGAGCCAGTTCAGCTAGAGAACAACAATGACAGTCCAATAAAATGTAGATGCATAATTTGTAGTTGGAAACTAGGTAAAGATCATAAGATGCAACTAAAGTTAGATACAATAGAAAAAAATTGTGGAAAAATTTATTCAACAGTTACAAAAAGTGATGGAATAGTTAAGAAAATAGTTAGGTGGAAGGATGCATCAAAATGTATGCATGTTAGATATGCAAAATAATATGAAAAATAAGTGAAGCTACAACAATCTCTTGTTGAGAAAGGTGGAACAATTAAAGCCCAATTTCATAAAATTCATCCTAGATGCAAAACTTGGTTTCGATTTGGTTCAAAAGATAAAGCCCATGATAAGCTCAAATATCCTTCTATAACAAAGAGGTAGAGGATAGAATCCACTTAGGAATACAATATGAGGTTTGATAAAAAAAAAAAAAAAAGTGAAAATAAACAAGTAGAAGCATCTAGTTTCAACATGATTGAAGAACTTAAGAAGATCCCTGGACAATTATATTTGCTTAGAGTTTCATTAATGATGACCAATTTTGGAGATAAGTCAAGTTCAAAATATAACCTTGCTTAGGATTTGATAACTCTAAGGGCCAAAAAGAATAAGCCACCTCCTTTTTACATGTCCCTAAGGATGGAAGGATGGGTTGTACATAATTGTATAATTAATTCTAGAGTTGCGACTATTGAGATATCTAAGGTAATATGTGAAGTTATAGGTATGGAATATACTCACTCATCTCCTAGAGTTTTACAATTAAATAATACTCCTATCAAAATAGTGGGAGTTATCAAATATTTTACAATGACATTGCAAAAAGCTCCAAATATTACTATAATTTATGAGGTAGCGGTTGTGGACCTCGAGCTATATTTTTGTCTCTACCTTTCTTAGGATTTTACAAAAAAATGGAAGGTTATATGTATTTAGATTATTCGCACATGATAATCCTACATAAGGGGAAAAAGATTAAATTCATCCCTGAGAAACCAATATCTTATCACATTGAAAATATAGAAGAAGATGAATGTATCAATACAATTATTGAAGAAATAGATCCTCTAGAAGATATTCTAGAGGAGTCACAAATTGAAGATGAATTTCCTATGAGAAACTATAATGCCTTGATCAAAATTAGGATTGGCACATATCACATCATAGACTCAAAATAGATTATCGAAGCTTGATCTGCACCCAAACTAGATCCAAACCAAGCTTTGCATCCGAAATGACTATCGAAGTTTGATTTGCACCTGGATAGGGATCAGATCTTATTTTGCACTTGGATCGAATATCAAAGTCTGATTTACACCCGGACAGGGGCCAAACTTTGTTTTTCACCCAAACCTACTACCAAACCCCACTTTACACCCAGATAGGGACCAAACCCTACTTTACACTCAGATTGTATCTGAACCAATTTTTCCACCCAAATTAGATTCGGATCATGCATTAGTTGTGAAAAATAAAGGTACAAAATTTTATCTCTCAAAATTATTTTTAAAGAATATGATTTCAAGGAGTTGTAGTAGTAACATCTTTTTTTTCGTTATAAAATTAGAGGTTTTTTTTTGCTATTTTCCCTTTTTTCCCTCTATTTTTCCTTGTTTTCCTCTATTCCACATATGATATTTTTGATGCATTTTTTAGCTACCTATACTTATCTTAAGATATTGTGATTATATAATTCTATTAAGACACTATAAATTTATGATCCTCTATTCTCTTGTTTTTTTAGAGAATGACTTCAAGTAGTTGTAATAAGATCTATTTTTCTATCATCAAATTGCAGTTTTTTATTCTATTGTATTTCTTTAATTTATTGCAAATAGTTTAATGTTGTATTTCCCATGTTTTCCCCTATTTTCCTATATTTTGCATGTGAGTGTTTTGATGCATTTTTAGCTAGTTGTCTTTCTCTCAGGGAAATGTAATTATTTGTTTCTCTTAAAACACTTTGATTCTTTGTTTCTCTTGATTTTTAAAGAATATGAGTTCAAGGAGTTGTAGTAGAAAGATTTGCTATTCTATCATAAAATTGCAAATAGGTAAATGCTCTATTTATCTAAAGACATTATGATTCTCTCGTTTCTCTTAAGATACTATGAATCTCAATTTCTCTTGATTTTTAGAGAATATGAGTTCAAGGAGAATATGTTTTCCCCTGTTTTCCTCTATTCAATGAGTGACTATTTTCATGGATTTTTTAGCTAGCTGACCTTCCCTTAAGACACTTTGATCCTCTATCTATTCCACTAATACGAGTTTCTATGTCATTTAGTTCTATAATCTAATATTTTTTTCACATTTGAATCTCTAATTATATTTCGTATATATATACATTCTTTTTCTTAAATTATAGAAATTCCTATACAAGGCTGCAAATTTAAATTTGTATATTGATTTTATTTGTCCTTTTAATAACTACACGTGCTATCTCTAGAAAACAGAGTAATGGAATGCATTGAAAAATCACAATAATGGTTACCTAAAAATTGGTATGTATTTTCTAGCAACCAACCATCTGTTTATTCTAGTTGCAATATTATCTTGAGGTCTTATAAATAAGTTCAACATTTTATTAATTTTCTAAAATGAAAACATTTTCTTTACAAGTAAAATGACACCTACCAGCAATGGAAAGAAGGGAAGCAAATCTTCTGCTGAAAAAAATATCCTCAAATATTTTAGCCATATATCGAAATCCAACAAGCTATCGACATATGTGTAAATTCAAGGTACAAATGATTTTTACCTACTAAATAGTTAGTTGTGTATTCTATAAATTATTTTAAATAATATTTTCTTCCTCAAAAAATTAATTTTTAGTATATGGCTCTAGCCATATTGCATGATGATATGAATCTTTTTCCTTTTTGTAAAGTTTTTTATTAAATCCAAAAATGATAAAGAATATTATTGTATGTATAATATTCTGTTGACCTTGATATACCTCCACTTGAAGATATTTCTCACCAAGATATGCCTTCTAATGAAAATTTTCTTAACCATGACATCCAATAAAACCTGATGATATTCCTCAAAATGATATGCCACTTGAAAAAGAAAGTGATAAATCAAATACAATACAAACTTCTAGGGAATTTTCCATCCAAAATCCAAACATATAAAGTTAACTAGATGGACTATTGGAAGGTCATTTAGGGTTGAATGGGCATCACCATATCCCTTTATAGAGCCAGTTCAGCTAGAGAACAACAATGACAGTCCAATAAAATGTAGATGCATAATTTGTAGTTGGAAACTAGGTAAAGATCATAAGATGCAACTAAAGTTAGATACAATAGAAAAAAATTGTGGAAAAATTTATTCAACAGTTACAAAAAGTGATGGAATAGTTAAGAAAATAGTTAGGTGGAAGGATGCATCAAAATGTATGCATGTTAGATATGCAAAATAATATGAAAAATAAGTGAAGCTACAACAATCTCTTGTTGAGAAAGGTGGAACAATTAAAGCCCAATTTCATAAAATTCATCCTAGATGCAAAACTTGGTTTCGATTTGGTTCAAAATATAAAGCCCATGATAAGCTCAAATATCCTTCTATAACAAAGAGGTAGAGGATAGAATCCACTTAGGAATACAATATGAGGTTTGATAAAAAAAAAAAAAAAAAGTGAAAATAAACAAATAGAAGCATCTAGTTTCAACATGATTGAAGAACTTAAGAAGATCCCTGGACAATTATATTTGCTTAGAGTTTCATTAATGATGACCAATTTTGGAGATAAGTCAAGTTCAAAATATAACCTTGCTTAGGATTTGATAACTCTAAGGGCCAAAAAGAATAAGCCACCTCCTTTTTACATGTCCCTAAGGATGGAAGGATGGGTTGTACATAATTGTATAATTAATTCTAGAGTTGCGACTATTGAGATATCTAAGGTAATATGTGAAGTTATAGGTATGGAATATACTCACTCATCTCCTAGAGTTTTACAATTAAATAATACTCCTATCAAAATAGTGGGAGTTATCAAATATTTTACAATGACATTGCAAAAAGCTCCAAATATTACTATAATTTATGAGGTAGCGGTTGTGGACCTCGAGCTATATTTTTGTCTCTACCTTTCTTAGGATTTTACAAAAAAATGGAAGGTTATATGTATTTAGATTATTCGCACATGATAATCCTACATAAGGGGAAAAAGGTTAAATTCATCCCTGAGAAACCAATATCTTATCACATTGAAAATATAGAAGAAGATGAATGTATCAATACAATTATTGAAGAAATAGATCCTCTAGAAGATATTCTAGAGGAGTCACAAATTGAAGATGAATTTCCTATGAGAAACTATAATGCCTTGATCAAAATTAGGATTGGCACATATCACATCATAGACTCAAAATAGATTATCGAAGCTTGATCTGCACCCAAACTAGATCCAAACCAAGCTTTGGATCCGAAATGACTATCGAAGTTTGATTTGCACCTGGATAGGGATCAGATCTTATTTTGCACTTGGATCGAATATCAAAGTCTGATTTACACCCGGACAGGGGCCAAACTTTGTTTTTCACCCAAACCTACTACCAAACCCCACTTTACACCCAGATAGGGACCAAACCCTACTTTACACTCAGATTGTATCTGAACCAATTTTTCCACCCAAATTAGATTCGGATCATGCATTAGTTGTGAAAAATAAAGGTACAAAATTTTATCTCTCAAAATTATTTTTAAAGAATATGATTTCAAGGAGTTGTAGTAGTAACATCTTTTTTTTCGTTATAAAATTAGAGGTTTTTTTTTGCTATTTTCCCTTTTTTCCCTCTATTTTTCCTTGTTTTCCTCTATTCCACATATGATATTTTTGATGCATTTTTTAGCTACCTATACTTATCTTAAGATATTGTGATTATATAATTCTATTAAGACACTATAAATTTATGATCCTCTATTCTCTTGTTTTTTTAGAGAATGACTTCAAGTAGTTGTAATAAGATCTATTTTTCTATCATCAAATTGCAGTTTTTTATTCTATTGTATTTCTTTAATTTATTGCAAATAGGTTAATGTTGTATTTCCCATGTTTTCCCCTATTTTCCTATATTTTGCATGTGAGTGTTTTGATGCATTTTTAGCTAGTTGTCTTTCTCTCAGGGAAATGTAATTATTTGTTTCTCTTAAAACACTTTGATTCTTTGTTTCTCTTGATTTTTAAAGAATATGAGTTCAAGGAGTTGTAGTAGAAAGATTTGCTATTCTATCATAAAATTGCAAATAGGTAAATGCTCTATTTATCTAAAGACATTATGATTCTCTGTTTCTCTAAAGATACTATGAATCTCAATTTCTCTTGATTTTTAAAGAATATGAGTTCAAGGAGAATATGTTTTCCTGTGTTTTCCTCTATTCAATGAGTGACTATTTTCATGGATTTTTTAGCTATCTGACCTTCCCTTAAGACACTTTGATCCTCTATCTATTCCACTAATACGATTTTCTATGTCATTTAGTTCTATAATCTAATATTTTTTTCACATTTGAATCTCTAATTATATTTCGTATATATATACATTCTTTTTCTTAAATTATAGAAATTCCTATACAAGGCTGCAAATTTAAATTTGTATATTGATTTTATTTGTCCTTTTAATAACTACACGTGCTATCTCTAGAAAACAGAGTAATGGAATGCATTGAAAAATCACAATAATGGTTACCTAAAAATTGGTATGTATTTTCTAGCAACCAACCATCTGTTTATTCTAGTTGCAATATTATCTTGAGGTCTTATAAATAAGTTCAACATTTTATTAATTTTCTAAAATGAAAACATTTTCTTTACAAGTAAAATGACACCTACCAAGCAATGGAAAGAAGGGATACAAATCTTCTCATGAAAAGAGTATCCTCAAATATTTTAGCCATATATCGAAATCCAACAAGCCATCGACATATGTGTAAATTCAAGGTACAAATGATTTTTACCTACTAAATAGTTAGTTGTGTATTCTATAAATTATTTTAAATAATATTTTCTTCCTCAAAAAATTAATTTTTAGTATATGGCTCTAGCCATATTGCATGATGATATGAATCTTTTTCCTTTTTGTAAAGTTTTTTATTAAATCCAAAAATGATAAAGAATATTATTGTATGTATAATATTCTGTTGACCTTGATATACCTCCACTTGAAGATATTTCTCACCAAGATATGCCTTCTAATGAAAATTTTCTTAACCATGACATCCAATAAAACCTGATGATATTCCTCAAAATGATATGCCACTTGAAAAAGAAAGTGATAAATCAAATACAATACAAACTTCTAGGGAATTTTCCATCCAAAATCCAAACATATAAAGTTAACTAGATGGACTATTGGAAGGTCATTTAGGGTTGAATGGGCATCACCATATCCCTTTATAGATCCAGTTCAGCTAGAGAACAACAATGACAGTCCAATAAAATGTAGATGCATAATTTGTAGTTGGAAACTAGGTAAAGATCATAAGATGCAACTAAAGTTAGATACAATAGAAAAAAATTGTGGAAAAATTTATTCAACAGTTACAAAAAGTGATGGAATAGTTAAGAAAATAGTTAGGTGGAAGGATGCATCAAAATGTATGCATGTTAGATATGCAAAATAATATGAAAAATAAGTGAAGCTACAACAATCTCTTGTTGAGAAAGGTGGAACAATTAAAGCCCAATTTCATAAAATTCATCCTAGATGCAAAACTTGGTTTCGATTTGGTTCAAAAGATAAAGCCCATGATAAGCTCAAATATCCTTATATAACAAAGAGGTAGAGGATAGAATCCACTTAGGAATACAATATGAGGTTTGATAAAAAAAAAAAAAAAAGTGAAAATAAACAAGTAGAAGCATCTAGTTTCAACATGATTGAAGAACTTAAGAAGATCCCTGGACAATTATATTTGCTTAGAGTTTCATTAATGATGACCAATTTTGGAGATAAGTCAAGTTCAAAATATAACCTTGCTTAGGATTTGATAACTCTAAGGGCCAAAAAGAATAAGCCACCTCCTTTTTACATGTCCCTAAGGATGGAAGGATGGGTTGTACATAATTGTATAATTAATTCTAGAGTTGCGACTATTGAGATATCTAAGGTAATATGTGAAGTTATAGGTATGGAATATACTCACTCATCTCCTAGAGTTTTACAATTAAATAATACTCCTATCAAAATAGTGGGAGTTATCAAATATTTTACAATGACATTGCAAAAAGCTCCAAATATTACTATAATTTATGAGGTAGCGGTTGTGGACCTCGAGCTATATTTTTGTCTCTACCTTTCTTAGGATTTTAC
>JAQPPZ010008618.1:0-15838 GCA_028583015.1 Wollemia nobilis | reverse complement strand
TTTTTTGAAAACCAAGGCAGGCAAAATAAAAGGTTTTATTTAAAACCATTGATGGCAGATTTGAAATGAGTTTTTCTTAAAACCTAGGTTGGATTTTCGTTTCGTCAAAAAAGGTTCCCCGATGAAGGAGATAATTAATTTTAAAT
Organism: Wollemia nobilis; assembly: GCA_028583015.1. Classification (NCBI taxonomy): domain Eukaryota; kingdom Viridiplantae; phylum Streptophyta; class Pinopsida; order Araucariales; family Araucariaceae; genus Wollemia; species Wollemia nobilis. The sequence continues at coordinate 15,692 of JAQPPZ010008618.1, read as the reverse complement.
ATTTAAGTTTAAATTTTAATCATTTAAAATTAAAATTAAAATTAATATTTTATTATTGCCGACGTAAAAAAGGAGGAGGCAAATAATATTAAGTCATAGCCGACATCAAAATAAAAAGGTGGGCATAAATAAATATGCCACTAAACTTTTTATTTTCCCTAAGTCCTCGATGAAGATAATTCATTCGAAGCACTAAGGAATTAGAAGTGTCGTATTCAATCGAAAACCAACGAAGAGAAGAGGGAACAAAGGTAAGGGAGGTTCCTTACCTATCACCATAGGTGCCTATGGCCTAGTGGCAAGATGAAGGCGCGTAAGGTGTTTAAGCACCAGCAGATCCGAAGTTTGAATCCCGTCGGCGCTGGTTTAAGAAATTTGGTATTTGATAGGAATTACGGCATTTAACACCTTCATGTAATGCTTATATAATGATAACGAATACATGTTCATTGAGCACTGAATATGGTGGCTAGCATATCCAAAGTGTTGGCCCGGAGGTCTAGGTCCAACTTTGTGTCCTAGCTAAGTCCGCATAGATGGTTGAATGAGATACCAGCATCGACTCCTTCCAGCGTAGTAAACATAGAGAATTTAAGGGAAAGGCTCAACAAAGATATACCTAAGGAGGCACTGAAGTATTTAACCATGGATCATCTTGATAAATTCTTGGGAGTGATGCGGTTAAAAATGGTCAAACAAAAATTGCAGGAGATGCCGAAGCAGGTAATTACGATGGAATGATTACAACACATTTGCACAAGCGTCGAGGAGAACTCTTCTCCGAAAGATGGTGATGGAGTTATAAAATTTTTGGAAGCCTATGGGGAGGTTTTTGTTGTACAAAATTTGTCTCTTACAAAGCCTCAAATGATAAGGCATTTGATTTTTAGATATTATAGATTTGAACTCACTTTGAAAAACCTGTTGAATCTAATTTTATACTGGTGTATGCAGATGTTGCAGATATGGTACGATTCAAAGGTGCAAGAAGCAAAGATTTAGCTATTGGAAAATGAGTTTAATGAAATTCTCAAGATCATCAATAAGTGGGTAACACTTGAATTCATAATAGGGCTCTCTATGGTGGCAATACAGACAACTCTCTTAATCTGACTGACCTTCTGGGATCTCTCATAGGATCTCATGGATCCAGTCAGTTTCTATCTAATTTCCCTCTACTTTATGTTAGGATTCTTGTTCTTCATAAATATTGGTAAGAATCGCACTTTTGAAGGGTTATTTTGATCAAGATTAGCATAGTAAAAATATATATGTGACTGAACTGATTTCTGTTAAATGATATTAAAATAGTTCTCTACATGAGACAAGTTGGCATTATAGTGTGATCATTTTGTTTGTTTTAACAACAATATTGTTATCTTGGATGAAATTTACTCTCTAAAATATAGTTTTATGCTGCCTCAAATAATGTGATGAAATTTACTCTGTGAGGGATTGTTTTCAACTTAAATTTTGATGAGGAAGAGGACTTAGGAAGTAGAGATATGAGGAGCCATGGAGGAAGTGGAGGAAGCGAAGGAGGAGCAAAAATGGCAGGCAAGAATTTTGAACCAATGGAAGGAGAAGATCCAAAGGCAGGGTAGAATGTTGTAGCTAGAAAGGAAAAGGATTCCCTGTCAGCTCAGTTCAAAAATTCTAAAGGTACAGATCCTCCAGATAAACCCTCAGACAAAGGGTCCCATTGGGGTTTGGGAGTTGGCAACAAGGGCCCAACCTTTTTAGAAATGCTAAAAGGGAAAAATAAGGAGCCAGTCAATGAACTTCCACCCCTAATACTAAACAATAACAGGTTAACTATGTCAGTGGAGATTATGGAAATATTCTTGGATATGGAGGCATCATCCTTAGTTGGCAAGTTTTTGGGTGGAAGGCCAGATATTGAGACTATTCGCTCATGGGCCACGACAAAGTGGAAAAATTTAGGAAGCTTAGAAATCGTAGCCATGTCAAGAGGTTTTTTTATGATAAGACTCAACAACAAAGATGATGCGAGGCGCATCTTGATAGGAGAACCCTAGTTTCTAGGAATGTGTAGCCTCTTTCTGAGGAAGTGGGGGGTGGATTTCAACCCTGAGAAGCAGAACATTAATATAGCACCCATTTGGGTTTGCTGACCAAACCTCCTAGCCTAGTTTTTTAATGAGTACTAGCTTAGTGGCATAGCAAATACGATAGGAGAGCTCATGGAAATAGACCATTCAACCCGAGCAAGGACTAGACTGATGCATGCCAGGATCTATGTAAATGCAAACTTGGATTTTGATCTACCTTCTCAGGTGAAACTAGCATATGGAGAGTTTCTAAGGATTCAGCCTATGGATTATGAGAACAAGTTGACATTTTGTAGCGTGTGCAAAATCTAGGGCCACCTTCAAGCCTAATGTCTGACAATAACTGCAAACAAGTAAGTCACAAGTGAAGGTTTTCTAGGGAAAGCTAATGGGAGAGGGATACCAAAGTTTCAAGGACCGCATATTAACTTGGAAGGATACAGACAAGTTAAGAATAACCAGACTGACCAAGCCAACACATAACTGGAAAAAATCCAAGAGAAAGGAAAGCAACATAATGAGGGAGGAAAAAATCATAAGGTATGTAATAAAGATCCCAACTTGAACATGTTTGATATCCTAGCAAATCTAGAAGTTGAAAAAGAAAACACTAAGGATGATACCAGCATCTGTTTTGGTTTCTTGAAGAAAAATAATAGTAGGATTCCAATCCTTCCTTATAGAATGAAGTCTATACAGAAGGGGGTGGGGAAAAAATATCAAACAGTCTAAATGAAGGTTCTCTCATGGAATGTGAGAGGCCTAAATGGCCCACAAAAACAAAGGCTGGTGAATTCTATAAGGAAGTATTGGAATCCTAATATCATTTTTCTTCAAGAAACCAAAATAGATGCAAGAATGGCAGGCGGGAAATTTGAACCAATGGAAGGAGAAGATCCAGAGGCAGGGCAGAATGTTGTAGCTAGAAAGGTAAAGGATTACCTATCAACCTAGTTTGAAAAGGCTAAAGGTACAGATCCTCCAGATAAACCCTCAGACAAAAGGTCCCATTGGGGTTCGAGAGCTAGCAACAAGGGCCCAACCTTTTTGAAAATCTTTGAAAGGGAAAAAGCCGATAGTGAACTACCACCCCTAATACCAAACAATAATAGGTTAACTATGCCAGTGGATATTATGGAAAGATTCTTGGATATGGAGGCATCATCCTTAGTTGGCAAGTTTTTGGGAGGAAGGCCGGAAATTGAGACTATTCGCTCATGGGCCGCGGCAAAGTGGAAAAATTTAGGAAGCTTAGAAATCGTAGCCATGTCAAGAAGTTTTTTTATGATAAGACTCAACAACAAAGATGATGTAGAGTGCATCTTGGTAGGAGGACCCTAGTTTCTAGGAATGCGTAGCCTCTTTCTGAGGAAGTGGGGGGAGGATTTCAACCCTAAGAAGCAGAACATTAATATAGCACCCATTTGGGTCTGCTTACCAAACCTTCCAACCCAATTTTTTAATGAGTACTGGGTTAGTGGCATAGCAAAGACAATAGGAGAGCTCATGGCAATAGACCATTCAACCCGAGCAAGGACTAGACTGATGCATGTCGGGATCTGTGTAAATGCAAACTTGGATTCGATCTACCTTCTCGAGTGAAACTAGCATATGGAGAGTTTCTAAGGATTCAGCCTATGGAGTATGAGAACAAGCTGACATTTTGTAGCGTGTGCAAAATCTAGGGCCACCTTCAAGCCCAATGTCTAACAATAACTGCAAAAAAGGAAGTCACAAGTGAAGGTTTTCTAGGGAAAGCTAATGGGAGAGGGATCCCAAAGTTTCAAGGACCACATCTTAACTTGGAAGGATACAGACAAGTTAATAATAACCAGACTGACCAAGCCAACACATAACTAGAAAAAATCTAGGAGAAAGGAAAGCAACATAATGAGGGAGGCAAAAATCATAAGGTATGTAATAAATATCCTAGCTTGAACATGTTTGATATCCTAGCAAATCTAGAAGTTGAAAAATAAAATAGTAAGGATGATACCATCAGTATCAAGTTTCCTAAAACCCTAGACTCACCATCCAAATCGGGACCATCCACAACTATGACAAAAATCCCCAAAAGCTATGCTCCAAATGAAGAAAAATTGCCAAGTCATTTCAGTTTAAACATGGAAAAAATAGAGTCAAGAGTCAAAGTTGTGGAAACAAGAGCCAGGAATGTAGCTCCTAATCTTGTAGTGGATCAAATTATCCCTTATCAGATGATCCCAATGGTAAAAGGTTCCTTGAAGGAAAGCCCCCTGTTTAGGAACTAGATAGGAGAGGTGAACCAAAACAAGACTGAGGATGAAGAGGGAATTGAAAACCCCCAAAATGAGGAAGAAGGTTCAAGCCCTAGACTATCATAGTAAATGCCCCCTCATTTCAGTCCAAAATAGACTAGAAGCACTACCAAGGCTCCGATATATTATGGAAGTGAAAGAAAGAAAGGAAGAATATCTACAGCAGAGCACTATAGAATGAGAATCAATGAAGAAATTGCAAACGAAAAGCAAAGAACATTGTTACAACAAGCTATTCCTAGCCAAGATAATAGCAAAATTGACAAACCCCCTTTGGATCAGGGAAGGGGGTGGGAAAAAAATATCAAACAGTCTAAATGAAGGTTCTCTCATGGAATGTGAGAGGCCTAAATGGCCCACCAAAACAAAGGATGGTGAAGTCTATAAGGAAGGATTGGAATCCTACTATCATTTTTCTTCAAGAAACCAAAACAGATGAGGCACAATCAACACTTATAGCTAGAAGGATTTGGAAGCAAGGGGAAGTGGCATTTCAACAGGCGAGAGGAGCATCTAGGGGCTTCATGATCTTATGGGATCCTATTAAAATAGAAGGAAGTATTATTCATGCAAATGAAAGAGTCTTAAGCATATTATTTCATGATTTTGATACTAATAAGAATTGGATTACGTCAAATGTTTATGCCCCCACCTCTATCCAAGGGCGGCCTAAACTATGGGAGTTTTTGGGGCATTTGAGCCAAGATTTTAAAGACATTCCTTGGGTGATTGGGGGATATTTCAATACCCCCCTTTACCCATATGATAAGAAGGGAGGATTTGGGTTACCTTCAAGGAGCATGGAGGACTTCAATGAATTCATTAACACAAATGAATTGATTGATGTAAGACTAAAAGGAGCCAAATTTACATGGAGTAACAAGAGGATAGGAAGTCACCTGATTCAAGAAAGGTTGGACAGGTTTTTTTTATCCAAGGAATCTACAACAATGTTTGGTGATTCAGTGTTACAAGCCCTTCCTAAATGCGTTTCAGACCATAATCTTATTCTATGGGAGGCATTTCAGGCTAATTCTTTTTAAAAGCCATTTATATTTTTGTCAATGTGGTTTAAACATCCGGACTTCAAGAAACGAATAGAGGAATGGTGGCAGCAGCCTATCCAGGGAAGTGTTTCCTTCAAACTATCTCAAAAACTTAAGATGGTGAAAAACAACCTTAGAATGAAAAGAGCAGAGGAGTGACATGGAGGAGAGGAGCAGCAGAGAGATTTCAAAAGTTTTAGGTGGGAAGAGCAAATATGGTTCGGAGGGTTTGGGTAGGACCCTCGAGATTGAACCAGGCGAGGATCCAGAGGATGGGAGGCCAACAATGTTAGGAGGGGTTTTCCAGAGAGAGCGGGACCCTCCAAAAAAATATTCGAACAAAGGGACCCAGATGGGCAGTGCGGGGCCCAGAGGTGGCCAGTACTTTGTGGATACTGTCAAGGGGAGAAAGAGTGTTTTTATTTCTCTCCCACCCCTCATCCTGGTAAACAATAGGATAAATGCACCTATTGATTCGATGGGGCCATGTTTAGCCATGGAAGAGTTTTCATTAGTGGGCAAGTTCCTGGGTGGAAGGCCAGATATAGAAACTATTCGGTCCTGGGCCCTATCCAAATGGAGGATGGTGGGTAGCATGGAGGTTGTTGCCCTATCCAGGGGGTTTTTTATCATAATATTTAACAATAATGAGGATGCAAGTCGCGTTCTCACTGGAGGATCCTGGTTTTTAGGGAAACACGAATCTTTTCCTCGGGGGGAAATGGGGGAGGATTTTGACCTCTGAAAAATAAAATATCAATCTTTGCTCCCATTTGGGTTTGGCTCCCCAACCTTCCGGCTTAGTTTTTCAATGAGTATTGGGCATGGCATTGCGCAATGATCGAAGAAGCTGGTGTCCATAGATCATGCAACCTTGTCTAGGACAAGGATGACACATGCAAGAATTTGCGTCAACGCAAATCTTGAATCTGAGATGCAAAATGTTGTGGAGCTAGAGTACGAAAAATACCTAAGATATCAGGCGATGGAATATGAAAACAAGCCAGCTTATTGCCCTGAGTGTAAATCCCAAGGCCACCTACAAAATCAGTGCCCTACTTTAGCAGCAAGTAGAGACATCCACAGATCGAAAAGCAAACATGCTAATGAGAAAGGGTTTCCTAGGAAACCCCCTCTAAAAAGAGGCCCTATTGGCAAAGGAGGGTCTAGGCATTTTAAAAATAACTTCTTGTTTTAGGAGAAGGACAAACAGGGTGCAGGGAAAAATCAGAGCAAATACAAGCGACATCTCATCGAAGAACAGGAAAATCAGGTAAGCCCTAAATTTCCAAGCTCAAATAAGTTCAATATTTTAGCCGATCTATCGGTAGAAGGGGAGATCGAGGAATTAGAAGAGGGAAATAGGCAATGTGTTCTTCTTGAAACCCTAGAATCCCAATCAAGGGCAGGTCCTTCAGATCCCATAACAAATAACCCCTCAATCCCCTAGGGAGGGTTAAGGCTAAGCCCCAGAGAATATAGAAAAAGGGTGGAGGAGATTGTGTTTTCGAAACCAGACCTCCCCAACATCATAGCTAGAAGCCCACCAAACCAGCTAGAAGATTCTTCTCATAAATCAAGAGAATACAGGAAAAATATGGAGTTAGAATCAAGGACTGAGATGGTAGAATTGGATGATTTTGAGGAATGCGTGAGTCCGATTCTTCAACAATTAGATCCCCCTCAATTTAGCCCCAATAAGACCAGGAGTATGACTAAGTCACCTATTGACTATGGCTATGAGATAAAGAAGGGGAATATTTCAAATGTAGAGCACAACAGAATGAGGACTGACAATGAGATTGTCAGCGGTAAGCAGAAAACTTTGATACAAGTTATCTTAGGGCTTGAAGATAACAAATCAGGAAAACCTCCTTAGGGAAGGGGGAAAGGGAAAAACTCTAAACAATCTAAATGAAGGTTCTCTCATGGAATGTGAGAGGCCTTAATGGCCGGCCCACTCAGAGAGTGGTTAGTTCGCTAAGAAGGCAATACAATCCAATAATTTTGATCTTGCAAGAAACAAAATTAGACGAAGCCCAGTCAAAATCAATAACAAAAAAGATGTGGATTCAAGGGGAAATGGTGTTTATTCTTGCTAGAGGAACGTCTGGAGGGCTCATGGTTCTGTGGGACCCTCGGGTAGTGGAAGGCAGTATCATCCGAAAGGACAATAGGGTGTTGAGTGTTTTTTTCCATGATATTGACATCAATAGATCGTGGATATACTCCAATGTTTATGCTCCTAATACTGTTTAGGGGAGAGCCTCTTTGTGGGAGTATCTAGGAAATCTAGGTGATGCTTTCCATGACATCCCATGGGTGGTGGCAGGAGATTTCAACATGCCACTATACCCATCAGACAAAAAGGGTGGATCAGGGCTCCCTACCAGAAGTATGGAAGACTTCAATGATTTTGTTAACTTGAACCAACTGATGGATGTGAGGCTAAGAGGAGCCAAGTATACCTGGAGCAAAAAGCATTCAGGAATCCAACTTATCCAGGAAAGACTTGACAGGTTCTTCTTATCCAAAGAGGCAATTGCTGGGTTTGGAGACTCTACCCTGCAAACCTTTCCCAAAATTTCCTTCGATCACAATCCCATCCTCTTGGAGGTCCCAAAGTCAAACTCTTTCAAAAAACCCTTTCGTTTTTAGTCAATGTGGATCAGACACCCAGACTTAAAAGAAAGTATTTCCAAATGGTGGCAGAAACCCTTTCATGAAAGTTCAGGTTGCATTCTTGCTCAAAAGCTAAAATTAGTAAAAAATAACCTTAAAACTTGGAATAAGGAGGTTTTTGGGAACCTGTTTGAGAACAAGAAACAAGTGGGGGAAAGGCTGTAGGTCATTGACAACACAATATAGAATGGCATCAGTGATGAAGCTACTAGGAAGGAGGAACAAGCCAATCTATCAGAATATCACAATATTTTAGCTTGTGAGGAGACTTACTGGAGACAAAAATCTAGGACTTTATGGCTAAAGGATGGTGATTCGAACTCAAAGTTCTTTCATGTTTCTACCTTGAGTAACAAAAGTAATAATAAGATCAGAGAGTTGACCAAAGTCGATGGATCCAAAACCCAAGACTTAGCGAGATCGGGGAGGAGCGACGGCTTACTCCGACTCCCTTCTCGGGGAGGAATCCTAGTGTAGAGAGGAAGCCAAGGAATCCCTCCTCCAGTCCATTTTGAGTTTGGTTGATGAGGCCATAAATGGTAAGCTTCTTGCTCCCTTCACTAATGAAGAAATTAGAATATCTCTTTTCAGCATGAATCTTGAGAAGACCCCTGGCCCTGATGGGTTCCCTCCTCGATTCTACCAAGATTTTTGGGACACTATAGGAGCGAATGTCATCTCTGCTATCAAATAATTTTAGGCTTCAAAACATATATCGAGAGGGTTCAATTCCACCTTTATCGCCCTGATTCCTAAGGGCCCAACTCCAGAGACAATGGCAGATTTTAGACCGATTAGTCTATGCAACGTGTCCTACAAGATATTATCAAAAGCCATTGCTAACAAAATGAAAGAAATTTTGCCCCTCATTATCGACCCTAGCCAAGGCAGCTCTATTTAGGGGAGATCAATTTTGGATGGTGTGATCACAGTCCATGAAGCTGTGCACTCTGCTAGTCAAAACAACAATGCGGTCTTAGCCCTAAAGCTCGATATGAACAAAGCTTTTGATCGCATTAATTGGGATTTTATGACAGCTATTATTTTGAAGTTTGGCTTTCATCCTTAGTGGGTCAGGCTGATAAAAGAGTGCATATCCAAACCCTGGTTCTCAGTTCTGGTCAATGGCATGACAGCTGGGTACTTCAAAATCACAGAGGGCTCAGACAAGGAGATCCAATAAGCCCAATGTTGTTCGTCATTGTGGCAGAGGCACTGGGTAGAACTATTAAAGCAGCTTGCAATGCTGGATTAATTTTAGGTATCAAAGCCACTTCTCTCATCGACCCTATTAGTCACCAACAATTTTTGGATGACACTTTGATGTTGAACCAGTCGTCTATGGTTGAAGCTAGAAGGATTAAGCACATTCTCCAACTCTACGAGGATGCGGTGGGTCAGAAGGTGAATTTCAACAAGAGTAAGCTCTACTTCCTTAACACCCCAAATTAGAGGCAAGCTAGAATAGCTCAAATTTTGGGATGTTCGATAGCGACTTTCCCTACAACGTATCTAGGCCTTCTAATTTTCTACGGTTCTTCATGTGTATCTATGTGGGATAGAGTGGTAGAAAGAATCCAAAAAAAATTGGCTGGCTGGAAAGGACATTTTTTATCTCAGACCGAGAAACTCACCCTCACTAAGGCTTCCTTACAGAGCATTCTAGTTTATTTTCTTTCTATTTTTAGAGCTCCGACTAGAAGTCACCCAAAAATTGAACAGATTCAAAAGAACTTTCTCTGGTCTGGATCAGAGAAAAATAGAGGATCCACCTTATGGGTTGGGGCAAGGTTTGTAGGCCGAAAGAATATGGGGGGCTAGGATTGAGAAGAGTTACTCATCTAAACACAGCTTTAGTAGCTAAACAAGCTTTGCGTCTTATTATCAATGAGGAGAATGAGTGGACTGCCATAATTAGAAGGAAATATCTCTAAGGTTCTGATTTCCTAGATGATTTGGTGCACAGGAGAGGTTCTGCACGTGTTTAGGGAAGCTAATAAAACTACTGATATCTTAGACAATTTAGGGGTGGAAGCTGATGGTTTGGTCACTTGGGAACTCGGGGTTCCAAGTGATGTGGAGAAGATTATTCAAAATGATCACCAATGTTGATGCATCTATGGGGTTTGGAAAAAGGAAGAGGATTTTTCTGTCTCCCGAAGTAGTCCTGTCGTGATTTCATGACAAAAAAAGACAAGTGCGACCTCGGACCAAAACTGTCATGATATCACGATGCATCACCGTATCGTGGTCAAAGTAGAGTAGGAGAGGTTTTGACCAAGAATTGTTGTGATATCATGAATTGTCATGTTATCGCACTCAAAAGAAGAAGTGATGAGCACAGAAGGAAACTGTCGCAATACCGCGACATGTCGTCGTATCGTGGTCAAAGTAGAGCAGGAGAGGTGTTGATCGAAAAATGTCACAATATCGCGACATGTCACAGTATCGCGCCCAAAAGAATAAGTGAAGAGCTTAGAGGAAAATTGTCACATTTTCGTGGCTTGTCGCATTTTCATGACCTGTCGTGGTTTTGTAGTGCTCAAAGCTAGAAAAGTTTAAGTATGGAAAGTTGTCGTGATTTCGCGACCGACAGAGGCAGAGGGGAGTGCCCAGCTAGAATGTCATGATTTCACGACATGTCATCGTATCATGGTCAAAGTAGAGCCGGAGAGGTGTTGACCGAAAAATGTCATGATATCGTGACATGTCACGTTATCGCGCCCAAAAGAAGCAGTGAAGAGCTTAGAGGGAATTTGTCGTGATTTTGCGACTTGTCGCATTTTTGCGACCTGTTATGGTTTCACGGTGCTCAATGTTGGAAAAAGTTAAGTATGGAAAGTTGTCACGGTCTCACGATTTCACGACATGGAGGCGGCGTCGAAGCAGAAGACTAAAAGATGTCATGAAATCGTGACATGTCACATTTTCGCGACTTGTCGCGAAATCGCGGAGATGATGAATTTGAAGCTGAAGGTTGTAATATGTCGTGATTTCGTGACATGTTACATTTTTGTGACTGGTCACAAAATCACGAAGATGCTAGGATTTGTAGCTGAAGGCAAAAACATGTCGTGAATTCACAACATGTCGCATTTTTGTGACCTATCACGATTTTGCGAAGGGGCTTGCAGGCAAAGCAGAAGGCATTTGGATGTCATGAAATCGTGACATGTCGCATTTTTGTGACTTGTCGTTTTGTCGTGACTTGTCATGAAATCGCGGTGTTGCATGAAGTTGAAGCAGAAGGAAGTTTATTGTCATGATTTCGTGACATGTCACATTTTCATGACCTGTCGCGAAATCGCAGAGTTGTTGGCTAAGGAAGCAGGTGGTTGTTTGATGTCATGAAATCATGACATGTCGCATTTTCATGACATGTCACATTTTCATGACTTGTCACAAAATCATGGTGATGCTAGAAAATGAAGCTTAAGGCTGAGTTCTGTCACGATTTCATGACATGTCTCATTTTTGTGACTTGTCACGAAATCATAGAGGTGAGGGTAGTTTTTTTTTGTTGGCTATGGTGCATGAAGTTGTTTTAGAAGGGGGATCCATATGGGTTCTAATAGCGTAGGATAGTTTGTCCCTATTGGTTTTTTGATTCGTAACAGCTCTGTGCTGATTCTTGTAAAAGGTTTTGGGTCAACCTTGAAAACCCGTTTGCAATGAATTTGATCCTTAATTACCAAAAAAAAAAACCTTAGAATATGGAATAAAGAAGTCTTTGGAAATGTTTTTGAGAATAAGAGAGAAGTGGGGGAAAAATTGAGAATAATAGAAAGCAAAATCCAAAATGGAACCTATGATGAGGTGACAAGGACTGAAGAGAAGGAAACCCTTTGTGAGTTTTATAATATTTTAGCTTGTGAAGAGATGTAATGGAGGTAGAAATCAAGGGAATTATGGCTAAAGTAAGGGGACTCTAATTCAAAAAATTTCCATGTTACCACATTGAGCAATAGAATCAACAATAATATTAGAAATTTAATTAAGGTGGATGGATCCTCAACTCAAAACATTCAGGAGATCAAGGACGAGGTTGTTAATTTTTTTAGTTCATTATTGGGTGAATAACGGGCCTGTAATGCCTAAGCAAAGGACTCTCTCCTTCAATTCATTCCACAACTCATTGATGAAATAATTAACGAGTCTCTTACAGCAAGTTTTTTAGACGAAGAGATCAATGAGGCTTTGTTTAACATGGATCCTAACAAAGCTCCTAGGTCGGATGGGTTTTCATCGTGGTTTTTCCAAGTTTGTTGGGATATTGTTGGAGCAGAAGTTATTGCTGTAATCAAGGAGTTCCAAAGTTCAAATCATATTCCAAGGGGTTTCAATTCAAATTTCATTACTTTGATCCCTAAAGGCCCCAACCCCAATACTATGGCCGACTTTAGGCCGCTTAGCCTGTGTAATATATCCTATAAAATTTTGTCCAAAGTTTTAACCACCCGTTTGAAGAAAGTTCTACCGGTTATCATTGATCCAAGTCAAAGAAGTTCTGTACAAGGAATATCAATCTTAGATGGAGTCATTACTATTCATGAGGCTCTTCATACAATCTCTCAGGCCAAAAAAGTAGTCATGGATTTAAATTTAGACATGAACAAAGCTTATGAAAGGATAAATTGGGAATTCCTAGAGGCAGTTTTATTAAAATTTGGATTCAACATGAAATGGGTCAAGTTAATAAGAGAGTGTATTTCTAAACATTGTTTTTTTGTTTTGGTTAATGGGTCTACTGCAAGTTTTTTTAAAGCAAATGTGGTCTAAGACAAGGAGATCCCATAAGTACTATGTTGTTCATCATTGTAGCTGAGGCCTTGGGAAGAACTATTAAGGTAGCAGCAGTAGCTGGACTCATATAAGGTATCAAGGCCACGTTGCTAACTACCCCAATGACACATCAGTAATTTTTTGATGATACATTGCTACTAAATTTGGCTTCTGTGGTTGAGGCAAGAAGGATTAAAAATATTCTCAGACTGTATGAAGAAGCGATTGGACAGAAAGTGAATTTTGATAAGAGCAAACTTTATTTCATCAATACCCTTATTCCTAGGCAAAACAACATAGCAAGGATCATGGAATGTCAGATTGCATCCCTTCCCACTACCTATTTAGGTCTTCCCCTATTTACGGGGAAACCTGAATGATCAATGTGGAACATAGTTCTGGAGAGGATCCAAAAAAATCTAGCAAGTTGGAAAGGACATCTGTTATCTCAAGCAGGCAAAGCAGTTTTAACTATGACTTCACTTCAAAGTATACCCATTTACTTGCTATCAGTCTTCAGAGCTCCTAGCAAGGTGTATCACAAAATTGAGTATCTTCAAAAAAAAATTCTCTGGTCAGGGACTGAGGATAAGAAAATGATCCATTTAGTAGGTTGGAACAAGGTTTGCAAACCTAAAGCTGATGGGGGTTAGGATTGAGGAGAGTTGCTCATCTCAATACAGCTTTGTTAGCCAAACAAGCATGGGCGGTTATTGACTAAGGTCGATAATGAATGGACTACCATAGTTAGGAGGAAATACCTCCAAGGTGTGAACTTCATTAATGACAACTTAGTAAGTAGGGGGTCTACTTTTTGGAAGGCAATCCTCATGAGCAAGGATATTGTCAAGAAAGGTCTTAGATGGATTCTAGGAAATGGGCAAACAATAGATTTTTTGGAAGGATCGATGGGTGAGAGGGCGAGGAGTTATCCCATAATCCTCATTTGGCTAGGATTCAAGAGCATATGGAGCAGCATATTGGGAAGAATATTGCAAATTATACGTGGGAGGATATAAATATCAACAGGTGGAAACACATCAGAGTACAACATTTTGAAGCGAAGTCTAAAGAGCTTTATAACATTTTAATTCAGAAAATTATTCCTTCTAGAGAGGATGAAGATCACATTGTTTGGGTTGAGACTGAAAGTGGTGAATTCACAGTTAAGTCTACCTATAATTTGCTTCTCAATGTGGAAGGTCAACAATTTGAACCGAGTTTGGTTTGGATAAAAGGCTTAATTCCTAAAATATCATTTTTTTCATGGATGGTGATTCAAGGAAAAATCCTCACTATGGACAATATGTTATCCAAAGGTATGGTTATTTCTAACCGTTGCTACATGTGCAGGGTAGGATGGGAGACTACCCAAAACTTGTTTCTGGAGTGTTCGATAGCGGTGTCCATCCTGGATGAACTTTTCCAAGCCTTTAGGATCTCATGGGTTAAGCCTGCTCTTATATCCGAAGTGTTCCATCAATGGCCTCAACCCTTTGTTAGACTAAAACTTAAGCACCTATGGAAAATTTATTGGCATCATTTTCTCTGGCAGATTTTTCTAGAAAGGAACCATAGAGCCTTTAAGGATACCATTCACAACCCAAAAACCATCCTCAACAAGATTATTGTCTTTGCGAAAGAAAACCTTAGCACCTTAGTGGATGAGAACCACTCAATTCTTCCCCAAGAAAAAAAATTAGCTCGGGCCTTAGGTATTGAGGACAAACCTTCCATTCCTTTGCCCAATCCCAAAAGTGGGATTTCTTAGGAGCCACCCCCACAAGGTTGGTTTAAAATAAATTTTGATACTGGAGCCAAGGAGAACCTGGGAAGAGCTGGAGCTGGAAGAATAATCAAGGATCATCAAGGAAATCTGGTAAAGGCCTTCACTGAACCATTGGGAATAAGAACTAATAACAAAGCAAAATCTAGAGCCCTTTGGAGAGGGTTGCAAGTAGCCCAAGCAACTCAAGGTAACTTGATGATTGAAGGTGATTCTATGAACATCATCAACTTGTTAACCAATGGCAAAAAACCTCCATGGAGAATCGAGGGAGTCATCCATGAGGTGAGGATCCTTTTTGCAGAAAGAAAGAATAGGAGGGCTTGTCACGTGTACCGTGAGGCCAACAGGTCAGCTAACAAATTAGCCCACATACATGTTGATGTTGGTAGTTTGGTGACATGGACACAAGGTGTGCCACGTGAAGTGGAAAACATTATTAGTCATGAAAAGAAACCTACCCATTAAGGAGAAATATGAATGGGTGTTATTTCCCCATGGAGCTGGTAATAACTATGGGGTTTCCCTCTAAATCATACCAAATTGGAAATGAAGGTAACAGGGTGTAAGCCTTGGAAGATTCCGATAGAGAATAGGAAATGGGCAAGCAATAGGTTTCACAAGTGCAAAGTTCCAAACTTCAATTCTTGTCAATGTAAGTAATGTTTACAATTATGTTTAGGTATGGGTGTGCTTTGTTATTAAGGTGTTGTAGGGGATTCAACACAATTTCTAGTAAGAAAGTTTCAAGGATGACCAGGATCTACAATCTCAGCAGAAGGCTGGATATTGTAATAGGTTTTGGGTTAACCTACAAAACCCGATAATTAATGAAGACTTTTATTTACCAAAAAAAATTTACTCTATGAAATCATTGAATGCATTAGTAGAAAAAAATGCTAATAGTTTTTTCATGTCATTCACTAGCACACACCCACTGAGCCCGCTCTGACCCATATCCTACAGATAATGGTACAAGTGGTGCAAGACCAAAATATTTGATATCTGGATTGAGATTGTGATGATA